>VUQK01009386.1:3044-23903 GCA_015106715.1 Bujurquina vittata | reverse complement strand
AAAAAAAAAAAAAAAAAAAACCCATCCCCCCGCCCTAGCTCCCCACAAAAAAAAAAAAAAAAAAACCCAAAAAAAACTTTTGCAGGACTTTACAGAGCTTCAGGAAGCTGACTGTTTGTTTATGGAAATTTGATATGCATGTATGTGCCCCGCTTATTCCACATTTGCTCCAGGATTTTGTCTGCCAGGAATCCTCAGAAGACTGTTCCCACTTCCTTCATTCAGTGCATTTCTCGACGTGCTGCCTTTAACTTCAGACAAATACTTTTTTAAAAAAACAAAAACGGCATTTCTGCTGTAACTTACGTGTCAGATTCGTCTCCTCCCTCCTCTGGACAGTGTCAAAAAATGCACCTATTAACAAACATTGTAGTAACAGCATGTTTTATGGAGGAAACAATGATTATGAAGGAATTCATTGTTTGAAATTTACTTGACCAATATATGAAATGACCTAATCATTACAGCTGTATCAATAACTCAATGTATAAAAAAAGATTATCTTAATGTAAATGTATTAGAATTTGTATTATTCAAATTATAATATACGTAAATATGAAACACATTTTTGGACAAATGACATTTAATAAATAGCTGACATTAAAAAGGGAGTGGTTAATAACATATAAACACAAATACTTAAATAAATAAACCACAGTGCTTTGCAACCTGAAAAATGTTTCCCATCTTAAAGATAATGACTATATTTCCTTTATCTAACAAGAAACCAACAAGCGTGAAAACTCTTCACCAACATTCCCAGAAGTTGTTTTGCAGCCACAGGGATGAGCATGTGGAATGTACCAGTGTGGTGGCAAGTTGGTTCATTGTGTTAATGCCACATGTGTACGACAGGCGTCTGTTTTGGAGTGGTCCGGTGTTTGGCACCCTTGTTTTGTCTCGGTGATACCGGTGAGGTACGCAGGAAGGAGTAGTTCTGGATGAAGCCTTTCGGGGTGCCCACCCAATCCCGGGCTTTACAAAGAGCTTAGACGTATTTTCCATCTGTGGGAATATCCACAGACTGCTGAATATGATAAGCCTCACCATTTTGTTGTCACAAGTCTGGGATTAATGTCTGGGTTCGGTTGGTTGGTCGGTCGGTCAGGACTCGTTGGCTTATCCCACCCTTTTTTGCCTTTGCTTTCTCTGTTGCCACCCACGTCATTCACCCAGATAATCGTCAAGTCAACCCCAAGCTTATGTGAGGTTTCCCCAGGCGTGTAATAACAACATGATAGAGCTTATAATTATGCTGACCATTAGCCTGTATGGAAACAGAGCGTTGAGTTGAGTTTTCCTCTGCATTTTGGGACTGTTTACATTTCTTGAATTTGTAAGCCTCTCACATCAGCTTCTGGTATTTTTTTTTCCTCTGTGCACGGCTTTTCAACTGGAGAAATACCCTCATGTTCACCAGACTGCCCGCAGCTATCTTTTGTTAAGAAATCCAAAGACCAAAGCAAATGGCCGGACACAATAAGAAAGATTTCGTTGGCATGTTCCCTATCTCTCACGGCCTGCCCTGCCCAGGTCAAACTACACTAATATCTGTTGGTATCACATGAATAGATGTTCCTCCCTCTTGCTGCTGCTGTTGTTGTTTTTTAAATGCAATCCACGACGCAGTTACTGAGCATCTAAATGGACAAATCTGGTGTAAAATTGTTGGTTTGTTGTTGTTCACTAATTCCTTCCTATACAAGGTCTCTTGTATTACCTTGTATTACTTGTGTAGCTTAAACCTAAAAATCCTGTCTCATTGTTTTGTGAGGGACATTTGAGCTCTTTGTGCTGCTCAAAGATCTACCTTGAGTTTGAATTTCTTGTTTATTGTGAGCTCCTGGCCTCGATTCATTTGTTCTTTCGTCACTGTGTACCTCCCTCCCACTCCCCTGTCTGTGTAAGTCTACACTCAGCACAAATAGGTGGTGGAAGTTGGCTCTGGACAGGAAAGACCGGGTTTTAACCTCTCCCACCACAGCTCGTACTCAATGCTGCAGGTGTAATATGTATGCCACAGCTTGCATTGCCTCATTTCTTGGGTGCAAAAAAAATGAATGGCAATTTGAGTTGTGAGTAACGTGATAATCCAAGCAGTGTGAGACTAAATGGCCTTGAGGCAAGGCATTGTTGCACAAACGCTTGTTTTTCCATGTGTACATTCTTTACTGTCAGTTCAACTGTGACAAGCCTGTTCTTTTAAATGTCTATTGTATCTTTGATCACTGACCAACATACAACGTTTCTACTGTATTCAGAACTTCCTGTTTTCTTTTTGATCTTCTATATTTTTTCTATATTTCTATAATGTTGCATTGCATCCTTGTAGGCAGAGTCACTCTGGGTTTTTCCATTTCTTTTGCAGTTTACACTTAAAGAAGAATGCAGCAGTTTTTCTGATTGTCCCCAAAATATCAAATTGTTCTCAGTATTTTATGTGCTCACAAGCACGTTGTCACATACAATAGGACCTGCCCACAGAGTCCCACAGCAGGAAAACTACATATTTCCTTGCATTCTTTACTCTTAATACAGTTTGTCCCCTTGTTCTGTTGTTTGCCGTCACTGGTTAGTTTGTCGGTGACACCGTCCTGCAGCGTCTCCCGGGAGCTGGGCCTCTCATGTGGTTTTTGTCCTTGGAGCAAAGCTATGAAGATGCTTGATGGGAATGGTTTTCCTCAGGAGAGCTGTGTCATGGAAACTGAAGCCCTTTTTATCAAATAGGCGCGTTCCATTGAGAGAGCTTTGAACTTAGTTTCTTTGATGCTGTTGTTGCTGATGTTCAAATTATTTTTTATTATTACAGGTAAAATTGAAGGTGCAATTATGGAATTTCAGGTGTTTTAGATGCATAAATTGTTTGATTTTTTTCTTCTTACAATTTGGTTATGCAAGTATGAGGATGATTATAACTTTTATGATTTACAGCCTGTATCCATCTATGTTATTTTATGTTGCCCAGCTATAAATAAATCCAATATTCTCTTTTCCTGTATATTTATTGCTGCTTTTCAAAGGGTACCTGCTCTTTGCAGTTCCATGTTTTTAATTCTTGGAGGTGTGTGGGGTTGGGGCTCACTGCCAGTGCTGTCACTGACATCATACAGAGCATCGAGTACAAAAGATGTAAATGGGGCTCTCTGATCACCAGAAAAAGAAATGAGCCAAACTTAATCTAAAAGATTAATGTCATTTCAAGCTAGATTCTAATGAAAAATATAATACAAAGAACTGACAAAATATAAAGGCACCATCAAATACTGTATGTACAGGACAAAGTAAGACACATCAAAGCAACAGCAGCTTATTAGTAAGGTCCGGACCATTCATTGTAGTTGCACACATCAGAGTGACTTTTAGCTCCTCCCACAGACCTTTCTGGCTTAGGTTGAAACCTGTGTGGCCTACTTCTTTGATCCCCTCCAAACCCAGACTCTTTGATTGCTAACCCAGATTTAGTTGCTCTCCCACCACTCACACAGCCTCGTCCGCCACCATGTCTCCTTCTGCTCTGCTTGAAGCTAAGCACGCGTAAATGATGGACGGAGTGAAACAGTGGGATTAAAAATAAAGAATGGACCACAGCAGCAGTAGGATTTGGTGTGACTGGTGAAGTTGGGCGTTCCTCATATGAATTAGAATTCCAGAGGCCAACGCCGGCAGAGGCTGTAGCCTCAGCACATACCTTCCACATTAGTCAGTCCAGCATGGAGGGAGACAGATAGAAAGAGAGAGCATTTAGTTGTTTTTTAGCTGCAAACCTTCTTTTACAGATTTGTAACGTTGCCTGTTTTGACATAAAACATGTTTGAATTGGAGGACGCAAACAAAAAAGAGAACACAAAGAAAAAAGTGGAAACGCTGAGAGGGGAAAATGCCTGCCTCTGTCCTCGTCCACGCTGGGTGGAATTGGAGGCACTCAGGGATGGAGTAAGTGACTAAAAAGTGACACAGATGAAAAATGAAGGAACAAGAAATGGTGAAATGTGAGCTGAAACTAGAACTGTCAGCAGGAGGCAAAGATGGATAGAAATACAGAAAGAAGAAACTGAGTGACCTTCATACTGCAGAGACAGGAAACGGGAGTGGAAGAAATTAGACGGAGGAGCAAATGTTCCCGCTGCGAACCCGAAGGAACGTTTTAGAACTTGCAGGGCAGCTTAAGGCCATGGGAACACCCATCACACACCACCCACAGGCTATACACTCTTTAGGTATGCGTAATAATAACCCAGACTGCATGTTTTTCCAATTAGGGCTAATTATTGGCCATCCACGTGGATCCAGGTGCAGCAAGTTATGTCAGAGAAACCAGGATGAGTAGGCGTAAGTTACTCTGGTCATCCAGCAGTTTGAGAGTAACTTGACCCTCGCAGTTTGAACTAGGTTCAAGGAACTAAGGTTTCTACAGGAGAAAAATGGAGCTTGTAGAGAAAATACATGCAGACATGAAAAGGAAGGAAAGGAAATGGAAGGAAAAAAAGACAAAAAAACAGAGAGAGAGGATGTGACAGGCCTTGAATGTCAGCACCAGAGTGCGATTGCGGTCCAAATGGTCCTGCATAATTGCACATCTGCCAGCTAAATAAAGCATCACCCACTGAGGCCTCTATATTTACAACAGAGGGAGAAGTGTGTGGGAGGACAGTGTGATCGAGTGAGTGACAGAAAGCGAAGAATGAACGGCTTTAAGCATGAGAGAGAAACAGAATGAGAGGATGTGATTCAGCAGCGGTGGAAAGAATGAACATACTGAAATCTTTGTTTGTTGGTGTTGTTGGGGTATCGATCAACGCGAAAATCGTCCTCTGACTGAGCTGTATTCTTTACACAGTAACTGTCACTTTCTTACATGTAGCTTCATGGTCCACTAATATCCATTTGAGCAGTGGGAGTCACCAAGGTACCACTGCAAAGTGGAACCAAAGACTCTAAAGTGAACCTTCCTTAAACTGAGACAGAAAGACTGCATCCTCCCACTTCAAAGCCTCCCATTAGGGGCTCAGGCAGGAGATTTCTGACTGGCTACCGAAGACGAGTTTCCTGGCCACATTTCAAACAGAAGGCATTTTCCTCCGTCAGTGTTTTGGAAGAAATGTCAAAAAGAAGGTTTTCCTGCACCCTCAAGAAACACCTCCACCCTCGTTGCCGTTGCCTCCATGTATTCTCTGTTCTTTCACCTTTTCTCAACAGAAAAATCTCCAGTTTAAGTCAGAGACGCTGCTCGGTTTTTAAGTGGAGGCAGCTCTGGAGCAATGTCAATTTGGGTTGTGGGATTGTCTCGTGGTATGCTGGAGGCCTATTTTGTGTGCTGATAGGTCTAATTTTGTCTGAAAACTGTGTATGTATGTGTCTGCTTTTCCAGAGACTGGCTGGCTTGTTTCTTGCAGATATTATACACAGGGGCACCGCTCATGAGACACACTCGCGTACGCTCCTCAGGGTATACCGTTTATTTTGCCCCTGAGAGCAGTCCAGACTCCTTACATCATTTTATTTCAGCCTTTTTCTTTTCATCCAAGCTTGTAATTTATGACTTAAAAGTTAAAGTCAGGTGTTAGCTGAATTAGTGCTTCATGGATGAATACAGAAAAGAAAAATTAATACTTTTTTACAAGCCAGTGGGGCTTATTTAAGACCTGTAGGCTGACTTCACTCAGTCTCTGTGGCAAATGTGTCTTGTTAAGAGGATTTAGTAAGCATTAAAAAACATAAAAGATATTAAACTGATGAGATGAGATGTATACGTTTTTTTGTAGTCAGCAGAATAATGCCAGTGATGGAGGTGGAAAAGCTGTTTAGTCTTGTGTGGATTTATGTGATATTTCATTAGCTGCTGGCACATCACTTTAAAGTTTTTTGCTTGATTTTTCTCCTGCTTTGCTGTGATTAATGGCCCCGATCTACCATGCGACTCCGGTATAGAAATAATGTTGTACTGCTGCTTTAAAGTGACATTTACCATCCTGTGTTAAGTAAATAAACATCTCCTCGAAGTTTGTCCAGGCCAGTCTTACTGGATCCTTTTAAACTCGCTGTTATGTAATAGTTGAAGGAGGTTTTCTTTGAAACTTGCCAAAAAAAAAGGGATTTCTGGGCAATATTTATGCATCAGTTTAGCAATTCTGCAGAATTTATAGAGAAAATGTCTACACCTATATAAACTAAAACACAATTGCTTGACATTATAGTGTTTATTGAGAACTCAGATGGTCCTAATAATCTTTCTTTATATTTATTCCCACAGAAATGGAACAATTTTAAAGCAAAATTTTGAGGACATTGGCGTACAAGTCACTATAATAACTCCTGTAATGCAGCCCACTCTGGCTTGGCTCCGTCTGATATTTAGTGCAACTATTTGTCCCTGACTCTGAGGAGAAATAAGCAGCAGGTATTGCTCCATTCTTGCCAGCTGGAAGCAGGATACAGATGCACAAACTGCCACCCTAAAGCCACATCAGTAAATCCATATCAGTGGTGCCTCAGACAGGATGTTAGTTAAATACAAGAGACTCTGTAATACAGTACGGTCGCAAACAGGATTCCGTGGCTCTAAGAGGAAAATGTGTGCAGTAAGACTTTAATGCCATGGTTTACCACATCCTGACGTGGCTGGTAGATGTACAGACAGGGGCCCGGTACTTATGCAGTAGTTGGCGGGAATCAACACAAAGTGAAAGGTGACAACCAGCTGCTGCTTGTGCGTTGCTGTTTGGAGAAAGGGGGAATAAATGCACTACAATTGCCTGCAGGCAACAAAATTAGTTAAAAATGAATGGCTGCTGCATACAACAATAGTTGCCTTTTTTAGAAAGTGCTCCTGACTGTTTTGCCGCAAACCCCACCACCCCCACCCCCACTCGCACATTGTACTTTGATTGGAAAGACTTAGCCAGGCAAAAATATTTTTAAGTAGTGTTTGTGTCTGAATACCATTGTCTGCTTGTCTTTTTCTTTCTTTTTTTCTCCAAATTTAGCTCCATCACGGTCAGGTTAGCAGGAGTCAGTGCACAATCATATTTTTATGCAATTGTTCACTATTGTTTATTCTGCTCTCAGCACAAAGCTTCTATTTTGCTGCTGCCTTTCCTCACTGAGCCCATAGGACTCTCTGTCCACATGTGTGCAGCTGGCATGACACTAAACATCAAATATGTCGCCTTAGACGTGTTAGATAAGTACAAATGCACATTATTATTATTCTGTCACTGTGCGTGCTTTGTTATTGAAAATTTGAACATTAGTATTTAATTGAGTTATTAAATGGAATGGAATGACCCACATTCATGAATTCTCTACTTACAAGCTAAATAGTCACAAAGTCTTTTTCTTTTTGTTCATCTTTTTGTCGGGATTCATACATTTACAGTCAGCTGTTGATCTTTAACCATCATGTAATTAACATGGAATTAACAGAGCATTTATTTCAATGAATCCCAGTCCACCTTCGAGTTGTGTATTTTCTTTTAGTTTCAGTCTTGATGGGCTCTCATCAGTCAGTCTCACTGGAAGTCTTCCTAGAATTATGTCAGCAGCCTGCTTTTTTTTTTATTTTAATGGGAGGGGTGCACTGCTTGTTTACACAGAAATGTAATGCTGTTGCTGAGTGAATTTTTCAAGTCCTTGTGATGCTTTTGAATTGCTGTTTTTCTTGCGTTTAGCATGCAGGTGCTTGGTATTTCCACAGTGGCCCCAAGACTGTCTGCCTTCTATGGACAGCGGTAGTGGATATTAGGGTTGAGAACACATTACTTCACTGGGGTTGCAGCACTCAATTTTAGCCATTTGTCAGCTGATTATTATTATTTTTATTTTTATTTTTTTGCTCTTTGGCTTCTCTAATGTACTTTAAAAATCAAGAACAACAGTACACCAAAACCCGTGTGTGTGTGTGTGTGTGTGTGTGTGTTTTCCCTCAGAAAACACCTGTAATCCTATAAAACTACAAGTTTACAGTAGCACTTAAGGGAAAAAGGCTTTTCCATGCAGGAAAACCAGGAAATCTTTTTCATATATGTGCTATACAATATGTTCATTGAATAACTCAATGGCATATTAGTGATTTATTCATCACTTTAATTTTGAAGCCTTTACCCTGCATGTTGTTTAGTTCTCCCCAGAGTCATTCTTCACCGCTCCACATTGTAGCCTTGAGCAGGGACAGTCAAAGACAAGCAGTAGTGGTTAGTTTTGATTAGGTTACATTGGTAGGATGCAGAAAATAAGTATCACATGTCTGTCAGTAGTCTCATATCCTCAGGTCTCATTCTAGCTTCTGCAAATTTAAGAGGACTTTGATTTTTAACAAATATAGCAAAAAGCAATCTGTAAAAAAGAAAAAGTATTTATACTTTATTAATACAAGCTTCTTAAAATTCAGAGATTTGCTTAATAGTGTGTGTCTGAGAGACGGTGCGTGTGTGTTTTGGGAATGGATGCTTTTGAATATCTCAAGGACATCACTCGTTCTCGGGGGAGCCTTAAGCAGCTATATTTGGTCTTATTTTGCACACAGCCACATCAGTCAGAAGCATCGCAGTTGTGTGTGTTGTCTCTAGGAATCTGTGTACGGTCTTTTAAATGTTTATATAGTACACACGGGTATGTGTGTGATGTGTGACTTTTATATTTTGATTTTTTTCAACATGAGCCCATGTATATAAAATCTATTTTCCACTGTGCATTTTTGTGGGCATTTAACTATAAAATGTGCCTTTTCATTTTGGGTTGTTTTCATCATTGTGAATTTAGCATCCGAGGTTAAGAGAGGGCGAGCGAGAAAACTATTTAGTTATCCTTAAAGAAACATTTTTCATTCCCCAAGTTGGGACATGAGGTAATGTCTGAAAACTGTAGAAAAATAGACAAACATGTTTTTCTTAAATATTGAAGTATATTAACTTGGATCCTGGATCGTCTAACCTTTAACCTGTTCTGCTCATTCATGACCAAGCACTGTACTGTACATCACAGTCAAACACCTATGCATTCATCTCAAGCCAACAAGAGCAAAATGTATCCAAATATAGTAATTCCTCTAACCTAATCAGCCTCTTCCTCTGGTTTTTCCATCCAGCGGCACTGCCCTTCATCATTATGACCATTGTGTCCAAACCATATCTAAGAGGCATTTACTGTGATGATGAGAGCATCATGTACCCCCTAAAACCGGACACCATCACCCATGGTATGCTGGCGGCTGTCACCATCTCCTGCACTGTCATCATTGTAAGTTTTAACGGGAAGTTTTACTCCTTCTCAGTTTCCTCATGATATAGTTCCAGTTAACTTTACTCACTGAAGAACATCCTGTGGTCTTTGTTCAATTAACCTTCGGAGCTTGACACCATTTTGAGGTGTAAGTAGGAGAAGACATTTTATGTAATGGAGCAAAAAATGTGGGGGTGAAAAATCAGCAGCAAAGATAAATTTTTCACTTTTTGCTCTCTCTCCTCAGATCTCATCTGGAGAGGCTTATCTGGTCTACAGCAATAGGCTTTACTCTAATACAGATTTCAACCAATACTTGGCTGCCCTCTACAAAGTAGTGGGCACCTTTTTATTTGGAGGAGCTGTCAGCCAGTCACTGACTGACCTTGCAAAGTACACTATTGGCCGCCCAAGACCTAACTTCATGGCAGTATGCTCACCAAAAGTCTGCACAGGATACATGCAGGTGATCAACTGCACTGGCATGCCTCGGGACGTCACGGAGTCCAGGTAGCAAGCAAAGAACCTGCATCATTTTGTTTACAGAGAGAATCAAACTGTAAGATGCTACTGTACAAATGTCCTGTGTAAAGCATTTACATCTGAATTGTGTTTTTCTCTAGATTGTCCTTCTATTCTGGTCACTCCTCTTTTGGCATGTACTGCATGCTTTTCCTAGCGGTAAGTGGAGATGAGCTTCAAGAATTAAAATCTCTGTACAGTTAAAAAAAGCTAAAAAACTTCTGGGTCCTTTTAAGAACATGCATATTCATTTCCTCACCAGTCCTCAGAGACTTAAAAGGGCAAATTGGAGTCCAGGGGAAGAATGGAGGGAGATAAATGATCTGGATTCATCTGCAACCTTTTTCCCAGCAATGATGAAGGCAAAGCAAGAGCTGTGTCCTGGCCTCATTTTTGTTTTAAAAGGCACGAGTGCTAGACAGTGAGCTCCAAGCAAAGCAGCATTTTTTTTTCAGTTCCAATAAAAGAGTGTCCAGCTAGTGTCCATTCCGGTCTTTGGTGCACTCTGTTTTGCCAGGCATATGCTGCAAGCAGAGAGCTCAGCTGTGATATCCAGCACTTCTCTGTACGTCAGGGGGATGGTGGTGTGACGCCAATTTTTACACCTTCAACAGCAGTAGAGTAGAATTTCTATACTTTTGCCAGGTTCTTATTTTTTCGGCATTTGTTCTTTCCAGTATAAATTAGGTTTCAGTGCATGACGGGCATAAATTAAATTTGTGCTCAGCACCATTTTAAAGTTAAATCCAGTTTGAGACGTGCCAGCTGCTGTTCTCACTCTAGAGATGCAAACTCAAGCTCCAACCTAACAGGCAAGTTAGGATCCACCGAGCGGTCTAATAGTGCAGTAGGCTTTCCATTTAAGCAAATGTACAGAAATTTGCCTGCTGTACTGTTTTGTTAGCATATCAGATTGCAGCTATGATGTATGACTGCGCTGTCTTGTCTTGGTGTGATAACCTTTTTAGGTTCCAGTACTGCCAACAGCATCACTGCTCTCTTTTTCCACTCTGTTTCTCCCTCCAGCTTTACGTCCAGGCGAGACTTGTAGCAAAGTGGGCCAGACTTCTCCGGCCCACCATCCAGTTTTTCCTGGTGGCCTTCGCGGTTTATGTGGGCTACACCCGAGTCTCTGATTACAAGCACCATTGGAGCGATGTGCTGGTGGGGCTGCTGCAGGGAGCGCTTGTTGCTTTGTTAAATGTGAGTCTCCAAGGCAACAGCTTGCATGATAAATGCTATAACAATTAATGATTCCCACATTATACACAACCAATAACACATAATACAGCCAATACCTACAACACCTGATGCACAGGGGCCTCTGTTATATAGCCTGTGGTCACTTTTACTTCTCTTCTCGAGAATTTAGGGTCACATGGAGACTTCTTTTTCATTTCTTTTTCTTTTTGTGAAGTACCACTAGCTTCCTACCTGATGACATATTCACTTTGAATCTTAGCCCTGTGGTTTCCAAGTGTTGGAAAAGCAAATATGGGTGCGACTGTTCAAATCATAAAAATGACATTTAATGGAAATCTTACTGTGAGCAGAATAGCCATAGGTGAAAATATATTTTTTGCCTTGTATTTCACTCCCAAAGTTAAAACCTACTATAAGTAGACAGGAAGTATGAGCAGTGTGAAGTGTGACAGCAGCATGGTGTGCCTTGATACAAACCCACACACTCAAAGCTTGCAGGTTCTCAGGTAACAAGTCCATTTGCCTCACTTCATCCAGCTGGGCTTCTTTATTGTTTGGCCTCTTACCTGTTTTGATTGAACCACTGTCAGCTCTGCCTTGTGGAAATTCTGGAGTGGTGGAGCGTGTGTTTGTGTGTCTGTGTGTGTCCATGTATGATTAATTGGGATGTGAGCCCACACCTTTGGCCTTCACATTGCTGTGTGCAATTAGAGACCCTCCTGGGCATAGGATTTTATGGTCTGCAGGAGTTGTGCCTGCTCGCTGTGTGTTCCTCTCTGATGTGTGTGAGTTTGTCTTCGTGTGCCATTTAACAGCTGTTCACAGTCCTCTCTAGACATGTGTAATCACAGTTTCCAGCCCTGCCTGTACCTCCTCTGTATCCCTTACTTGTTTACACTCCAATCTCTGCGGCACAAATAATTTTCTAAGTGACCTGCAATCTTGTCTGGCTTCCTTTTTTGTTCCCTCTTAATCTCTCATTTCCTTCCCTCTGCAGGTGCACTTTGTGTCAGATTTCTTCAAGAAGCGTCCTAAACGTTCCACGAAGCCTGGCACGGCTGATAGTGAGGAACCAGAGAGGAAACCCAGCCTGCAGATTGCAGAATCTGAGAACAGCAACCATTACAACTACCACAATCGTGGCCCTGTGTGATAGTGGACTTAAGAACAAAGGCTGTGGTCTGCAGACCCCAAACCTGTGTGATAGCTTCAAATCCAGGGGCTTCAACCTGTTTAGTTCAGGTAATAACCTGGTTATATACAGTCCTGACTCTAACAGCTGCCTTCCTTCCTCGAACTGTGTAAAATTTTAGTGTCTTAGTGAGTTTGCAATCTGCCATTCGTATTTCTTTTAAGAGAAAAAATAAAACACTAGATATCTGGTCTGTAACTTTCAACTTCTTCCATCAACCACTCACTTCCCGACTGCTCCACCGGACTGAGGGATGCAACCCATCGCTAGGTGCCAGAGATCCCGCTTAAAGACACCACGATGACACTTTTCTCCTGTTAGAGAGGAAGAAGCATAGTTTTAAGCTGTCGTTATTGACAGTAAGGCAAAATACACTTAAAGCTGCATCAAGTGAAACACTACAAACCAACTTCAACAACCTATTGTTACCTGTGTTGGCAACGCAGATAACAGTATGGGCTTCCAGTGTGTTTTTCCAGCACACTGACAAATACATGTCAGATATAAGTCTCTCTGCTTTTGAATTGATACATATACTAATTTTTTTATTTTTTTTTACTCACTACTTGTTAATAAGGCTCACTATTATGCAGTGAGTACTTTGTAAGTACTGTTTCTCAGGCTCTGTATTAGAATGGGTCTGTAAAAGAACCGACATTTCAGCTGTACAGATTGAAAGCAGCAATAACAACCTGAAAGTACCTGAGAGCTGCATGAAGATCTGGGTGTGGATTCACTCTGGGGTCACAATTACTAGCAACTCTTTCACTTCCAGTGAGTTCTTTATTTTATTAGAACTATGCCGCTTAACAGAGCTTTAACATCAATGTATTGTTTTGATTTGTGTAAGAAGAGAACCGAATTTGTCTAGAATAATTAAATTGAAGTACAAATGTTCAGGCAATAATGTTTCTAAATGATGGTGGAATCATGTAATTTTATTGCACCTTAAAACTGATAAAACACTAGAAAAATGCTGCATTGCTGATGGCAGATGGACTCATTATTTTTTCTATATAATGCCATCCAGTTGACAAAATGTCTCAAAAGCTAAAATGCAGTGTTTTCCCTGGCAGTGACCAAGGCATCAAAGTCTGTGTCACCTTCTTCAGCAGAAATCTATCAAACTTTCTGCCTATTATTTGATAATCAAATATTTAACACACACCCCAATTATCAAGGCTGTTTAAAAAATAATTTTATTACAGTTCTGGTGGTTTTTCTTTGGCCCTGCTTAAAACCTGTTTGATGGTTTTAACAGTTGTAGACCATCCAAAGCTGCTCTGAAAGGAGTTGTAGATCAGGTTTACCACCAAGACAAACAAGAACATCCAGTTACATTTCAGTGCCGTGCAAAGAGATCTGGGTTCCTACAGGACAATGCGTTCTTAAAGTGGCTATACAGGTTTAACAGCACTGGCGACTTACTTATTAGATTACAAAAAAAAAATACTTTAAATTGCATTTTAATATCAGCTGGTAGTGCTCACTCGTGTTGGCACGGATTTTATTCCGCTTTTAGAGATGGCTTGTGTCCACAGTGGATCAAATTTATTTTATAAATTAGTTATGTATTTCTAAAGTGTAAACATGTAATTATGGCTCAAAGGAATAATTTATATATTCCCCTTCTGTGAAATGGACTGCAGTAGCAGAAACCATTGATGCCAGTAGCTCTTATTTCTGCTGGACTTGATGTGTCATACCACTACTAAACTGCCAACGAAATATTAAGAAATGTTGCCTCTATCTTGTGTCCCTTTTTCCATTTTATTTTGTTGTTTTGTTTAGCAAATATTAATCAAGGAAGGATGAGACAACCATTTTGAAGATGGTGTATAAGTTATTCTGAATATAAAATGTTCTGTATTTACTTTTACAAGGTTGGAAGTGCCAGCTATAAGGATTTTGTGCAATCACCCCAGCTTGCCACTATGAGCCACAAATACTGTATCCATGAATGCTATGCTGAGATGTGTTTTTAAGTTTTGTGAAGGATATGTGTGTGTTTATACACCTGCATTTGAAATAAATACATTTACAGCAATAATAATGATTAATATATAACTTGTATGCTTTTATTTCAAATGTAGGGATGGTTTAGTTTCACCTGTACAGTGTGCTTTGGCCCATGCCTGTTGCCTGTTGGATTTACCACACAAACAGATCCAATTCCAGGCCCAAACGCATGCCAGATGCACTGGCGGGGCTTTGAAATGGCTGCTGTAAAGATGACAAAGAGTTACATACACAGCTCTGTATTTGACGCTTGTAACACAGCTCTGGTTCCACTTCAAAGGTCCATGTTCCCTTTCCCATTCCTGTGCTGATAAATTGTGTTAATTTGTGCGTAAGGTCTCCTGTGTAGCTCTTGTACAGCATGCAGACCCCTGGATGCTGGACAACAGATCAGACAGACTGTAGACCTGACAGACTGATAAACTGGGAGAGAAAGGAACATGGAGGAACTCTCAACTGGCAGTGATTGTGAGGCCCCCAAAGCTGACCTGAGGTGGGGGTGGTGTATCCTATGGTGAACCTCGGTCCATAGGGATTTCCACACATTTAAAGCATACATTTACAACGAGAAGCATCTGGAACTGGTTGCATTTAAGCACAGTTCTCTGGTCGTGCTTGCTTCTTATATCTAAAGCATCTGTGTATAACTCAACCTGGCGAATGGCAGAAAATGAGGATAAGGGTGTAGAGGTATCATGCTGTCTGCTCCAGGTTTTTGGAAACAAAAGTTCTCAGCTGGCAAAATGTCTCCATGTGTTATTGGTTTAATACCTTAGATATGCTACTTTTGTTTATATTTCTATTGGTTATATATGATTTGTGCCTGTGGTTCATGTTGTGTTTACTTGTGTTTAACCTATAGATTATATCTATAGTCTTTAAAGCAGAGAATTTTAAATAAAGTTTTAATCTACGTTACAAATGTATTGTTGGAATGTATCTGTTTGATGTTATGATATAATTAGACCAGGCTTTTTAGAAGTGTTAACAAGATTTGAAGCGTCCCATATTTTTTTTAGTACAATCAAAATTTATTTAACGCACTTAAATTTCACGTCCTGATGGCCCAAAAATAAAATTCCTTTTTTGGTTAGCACTATTGCGTCACAGCAAGAAGGTCGAGGTTCAAATCCACCAGCTTCCACCCACAATCCAAAGACATGCAGTTAGCGGGGTTAGGCTAACTGGTGATTCTAAATTGCCCATGGGTGTGAATGGGAGTGTGAATGCTTGTTGTCTCTCTGTGTTAGTCCTGCGACAGACTGGCAGCCTGTCCAGGGTGTACGCAGCCTCTCGTCCTATGGCAGCTGGAACTGGCTCCTTCCGCTATGCGCTTACAAAGTAAAAGCAGTTTAAACACAGTGCTACAAAAATAAGGTTTGTCACTCTGGGTTGCCAACAGATATTTTTTTTATGGATTGAAACTTCAGCTTAATATATTTTAGAATCTAGTTAGAGCATCCATAATAAAAATGCACCAAACTATATTTTAAACCCCCCTTTTTGTGACTGTTTCTGTTTTTTCCCACCCCGTTACAACATGATTTAAACATGATTAAGGAGACCAAGCCGTTCTTTGAAAATTGTTTTTGCATCATTTAAAAATAGGTTTATCTAATCTGAAACAGAGAAGCTGTACTTGTAAGTTTCCTTAACTGAAAGATGAATATTATGATGCCTTTAAATGTGTCATTAGAGTCCACGGTGTCGAGTTGTGTACAATATCATTTATTTGTTTTTCCTTTACCGCATTTGTTTTAAGGTGTTTTACAAAGCTGTTTACCATGCAAACCATGTAAACACTTACATACTGTTCATGCTTCATACCTTTTCAGGCCAAGTGTCTATACCAAATTTTAAATTACAGATCTATTTGGAATGTGCAGAAAGCCCATCTGACATTACTAATGATTAATCCTTAATTAAGTTTCAGAGAGCATTTTTTTGGGTCACTGGGAAAATGCATCATATTTTAGGGTAAAAGATTCACATGCAGAATATTTTTACGGTCTTCAAATGTCAAAACAGGTCATATTTGAGCCAAAACAGTATGTAAGTGTGATGCACTGCATTTCTGAATCTTCTATAGTTTTACCTCCAGAGACATGCTGACGAGTTCTTGATTTGGATTATTGAGTAAATGTTTTAGTTTTGCTGTTTTTCCATCAAGAATAATTGACTCCCATTGCTGATGAATCAGTAAGGGTTAATCAAGTCTCTCTCGACTGTCGCAGTGCATCTAGGCTGGAGAATGGAACAAGCCACAAAAATAAACACATATATTTATAACGAAATAAACACTGGACCCACGGGGACATTTGTGGGAGTTTTGTTGGCAGCGGTACTGAAAACCACTGCCATTCCTCATTTAAAACAATATTACTCACTTGCATGTTGTGAAAGTTATGCAGAAACAGGGCTATTTTTCACTGTGATGTCAAAACAAGTACAAATGGAAAACACTAAGGTATTTTATTTACAGTACATGACTATTTAGCCATTTAGCTCCTTCTTCTTCAGGGTGATTTACAATATGCGAGTTCACAGCTCTGTTTATTAATTTCTCCAGAGAGATGCATAATATACCCAACTGGATATATTATCCTCAAGGCCTGATTGAAAGTTTACCCTTTTATATCATGAGACGTGTTCTGCGTGGTAACCAAAGCATTTGCGAGCTTGCTGAACAACATGTCTGCCTTTGGCTGTAGATGGTAAAACAGGATCTGAAAAGCATCATGTAACATTTAAAGTACATCTTAAAGTACGTCTTGGTTAATGAGGCAAATTAAAGAAATACCTCACCTGGAGTGCATACGGGTTTCAGATAAAAAATAAATAAATAAACATAATGAAAGATTCCGCAATGATGGAAGTGCTGCATAAAAATCCCAATTTGATAGTGGCTAAACATCCCGCACTTAACTAAAAGTAGTAGTGGTAGTTCCAACCATAGACTCTGTGTATGGTGAATGATATGCTTAGGCTTCATGACTCACTCGCTGGTTGGTGAACTCCCGTTTGGAGGGTTTTATTTTAGCCCTGTGGCCATTACCAGAGTTTTGGAACCAGGAGTCACCAAATTCGGAAAGAGCGATTTGCAAAATTCTCAGCTAACCAGTGAGCTCGGTTAGCAAGCTGCAGGCATAGAGTGTGTGGGAGCATGGCACAGATAGGGGAGTATGGTGTGTAAAAGGATGTGTTATTACCAAAATGTATTATGAAACTATTCTTCACCTGCTAAAGTGCAGCAGAGATTAAAAAATAATTTTTTTTTGGTCAGTAATAAATGGAAACAATCAAGTAAAATACCTGAAAAAATTGTACTTGAGCTACTTCATAGTTGCAGTATTTGCCTTCTTTCAAGAATCTGTGCCAAAAAAAAAACCCCAACAACAACAACAAATTTATCACATCTAATCTTCAGAAACAAGCAGAAAAATGTTCCTTGTAAGCCATCACAAATCATGAATGGTCCCGTCCTCGGAGATGAAATTATGTGAATGACTGAGAGCCTGGTGCAAAGTGGCTCTTGAGATGAGTAGCTTTGGAAAAACCTCAGTACTGAAAGCAGTAACGCATGACAGAAAAAGACCTGGTTGCCAGGATTTTGATGCTGCAGTAGACAATACTGGATGTTATATACTCACTTTGGTCAATGTGCCTGTGGAAAATGGCCACATATTTAAAAACAGGAATTCTAAAGGGTGCTGCTAGAAATCCTATGAGCATGTAAATCACTCTGTGAAAGTTGTCTTAGAGTCCTGGAACAGTCAATATTTATAACCCTTTAATTCTGCTTCCCTTTTTCTCTTTCTCTTTCTGTAGCTTTGTAACTATGAGTGAATATCTGATGGGAAATTATAGTTATTAATACAATGAAGGGAAGTGCAATCGGTCACAAGAATCAGAAGTATTGTCTGTTTATGGACAGAGAGGAAGAGAGAACGTAAGAAGCAAAGCTCGTGTCTGAATCAGACATGAGCTGCTTTATATAAGTAGAAGTGGCTCCAGAGTTTAATTGAATTATTCTGTGGCTTCCATTGAACTGGAACTGATATCATATTTTCACCACTTAAAGAGGGGAAACGGCATCTAAATCAATTAGTGTTTAGAGTCTCCTAACCACAGGTATGCACAGGCACCAGTATTGGAACTACTGGTGCTACTGACTCAGAATCCTGGTGTGTAAACCTCAGCAGTGGTTGTTGCTTTTTTGTTGCAGAAGAACTAGTTTTATCAAGTGCTATTAGTGCATTATGCATAATGTTAATTTTGACAATTACCATTTTTTTTCCACCAGTATTGATTCAGAGGTGTTACAGAGAGCAGCTTTTGTTACTTTCTCATGCTGGAAGCCAGTGGAGACATTTTTAGCTTGGCTCTGTATTCTAGCAATTAAAATGCCTCCAGAAATGAGCAGCTAGTCTCTGTTGTTTTTTTCTTCCTATTATAGACAGCAGCTAGTCTTCCTTTCATCACAGCTAAAAGCATTGCTTCTGCAAAGAGACGCATTAATTGAGCCTACTCTGTTCCACATACAAAAGCACATTCTCAAACTTATCTATATTATTTATGCAGGATCATCAACCTGCGCCACTGCCTTGTATAATTTAAGCAACAATAGGTTATAGCATAATCAGCTCGCAAGTCTTAATCTGAAGCATAGTTTGGACTGACCCGTTTGTATTTTTTATGGTTATAGTTTCAATATTTAATCTTTGGGTTTTGGTTTGTTTTTTTAGATTATATGTGTTACACAGAAACAGCACTTCTGGGAGTCAGATGACACCAGCCTAACAATGACCAGGATGCAGATACTTCAGGCTTAATCACTTATTGTGATGGTTTACATTTCCTTAGCTTTCAACTTTCAAATTTTAGATGCTTTCATATTTCACCTATTTTTATTCAGTCACTTCAGCAAGTAAAGCTGGTCAACTGCTCATAATCGCAAATATGTTAGCATTAATGACATGGCAGCAACTCAGTGCATTTAGGCATGTAGACATGGTCACAGCTAGATGAAATTCAAACTGAAGATCAGAATGGGAAAGAAAGGTCACGTTCAAGGTAGGAAGCTAGTTAGGAAAGTAACAATACCTCAAAAAAAATGCTTGCTACAACTAAGGAGGGCATCTCTGAATGCACACCACATTAAACCTTGAAGCAGATGGGCTCAGCAGCAGAAGACCAGACCAGGGGTCACTCCTAGCAGCTAAGAACAGGAAAGTGAAGCTACAATTCACACAGGATCAGCAAAATTCGACAACAGATGATTGGAAAAAACGTTGCCTGGTCTGATGCGCCTCGATTTCTGCTGTTAAATTTGGATGGCAGGGTCAGAACTTGGCATAAACAAGATGAAAACATGGATTCATCCTGCTTTGCGTGAAGGTGCAGGCTGCTGGTGGTATAATGGTGTGGGGGATATTTTTCCGCTACTTGGAGCATCATTTAAATGCCACGCTCTACTGTATTACTACTGACCACGTTCATCTCCTTATAACCACAGTGCGCAGTTCTTCTCGAGGCTTCTTGCAGCAGGACAATACATCATGTCAAAAAGCTCAACTCACCTAAAACTGGTTTCTAGAGCACAAAAAGGAGTTCACAGTATTCAAATCATTTCAGTCCAGTAGAGCAGAGGATGTGGTGAAATGGGAGATCCACATCATGGATGCGCAGCTGACAAATCTGCAGCAACTTCGTTGAATTGGTGCCATGAAGAAGTTACGACAGTTCTGAAGGCAAAAGGGGTCAAATCCAGTACTAGCAAGCTGTGACTAATGAAGTAGCCAGTAAGTGTATATTTACTTATTTTTGTGTATTTTGACAAGTGAACAGGTGTGTTCATGTTATTACTTTATGTAGCCACCTCTGCCAGGAAACTCTTGATAAAGAAAGGTTTAATCTCAAGAGTCTTTTTTTCCTGATCAAATAAAGGTTAAACATATAAACACATTTTAACAATTGATTTTAACCCAATCATCCATTTCCACGTCTATCAACAGTAAACCTTAAACAAAGGCAGCAATGTGGGGAATCTTCAGTTGCTTCATTCAAACTACAGCTGACAGTGCACTTTTTTAAAAAAAATATGTCACACTGTATTCATGTGGAGATCAGGGCTGTGCAATGACCTATTCCAGAACTCCTTGTGTGGTTCATCATGCCTCTGTGCTCTGTGCTCATTGTCTTCCTGCACAATGAGACTGAAACCAAAGAGATGTGTAGTAAATCAAAAGAAAATGTAAGCATCGAAGGTCCCTAAAACATTTGCACAGCTATTTATAGCGTGGAATCATCATCTTTCAAAGTAACATATATTGTTTATATATTTAGCTCAGCCAGAAAATGTGTGCTTAAAGTTCAGCATCCTATTTTCCTATTTCATGTGCAGTTAAATGGTTTGTTTTCAGTCCACTAACTTGAAACTGCTTGTTTTTAGTGCATCCATATATTCACCCAAACTGAAAACACTTTTAAATTATTTTTATGATTACATTCAGAATAAAAAGAAGATTGTTGATTGTCCTTTCGCGTCGTTTGCTGTGTAATACCAGAGCGATTCTGTTACTGATTAGCAGTGACTGTTTATAATTATACCAGTAAACACAGGGAGTTGAGGGGTGATTTAGGTGTTGGTGAGTGCAACTACCGGAACACAAAGAAAGGATCCTAACATTTGCCTTTGATAAACCTGA
>VUQK01009385.1:79495-95876 GCA_015106715.1 Bujurquina vittata | reverse complement strand
AACCCTTCTTATTATGTGACGTAGTGACAGTCATCGTTTTGGTGCCAAACCAAAGACGTCACAGTGGCTCTTTCACATTAATCGTCTTTCCTCTGGGACTGCCCAGAATTGCACAGTCTATGCCAGTCTTAAGCTTAATCCATTTGCATTTAGCAAAAATCTACTGTTGGTGTATCTTAAGGTTTCCTGGGAAGACGCTGGAGCTTAGTTCTCTCTCCAGCAACAGTGCCTACATGACTCCACTTTTTCTCACCCACTCACATGCTGCCTATCATGTTACTGGCTCTGGTTGAACTGTGTGTGTTATTTATTTTTTTAACGTTGGTGTTTTAAAGATGGCAAGTGCAGGGTTTCTACAATCTTATTTAATATTTTGATTACAGCCTTTTTCTGTTTGTCTTTTAATAAAAATCTAAAATATTTTTCAGGTTATTGCATTTGAAGTCAGATTAAAGCTGCAATCTACAGTGTAACTTAACCTCCGTAGGTAACCATTTATAAGCTCCCTCTGAGCTGTGTAGTTAATGGGTCGTAATGTTTTAATGGGATATTGCATACCGTGTCATAGTAACATAACATCGTCATGTCGATGTTATCATGGCGTAAGATGTCCTTACGTTATTTATTCAGAGTGCTGCATTTGTCATCTATAGTTGCGTGCTGAGCTGCAAGCAGTGCGCCGGCCGGTTGGATGCAAAAATACAAACACTCTCAGCTGTGTTTTCATTTCTTAAACACTTGTCACAACCTGTTGATACTCAGAATAAATGGTGCAAGTTCTACAATTGCAAAGACTCTTTATAAAGCAGACGGCCTCGAACCTGTAATGAATTGCTAGTGGATTTGACTTGGAGCCTAATTTTCAGTGCCATTAATCAGCACATATTGACTTAAGTTTCCAGATTATTGAACTTAAAACAGCTAAAGCCAAGGAATTTCTTTATCTAGCTCAGCCATCGCATGCGTAAAATGACTTCTCTAATGAGATCACGTCCAGTTATCTTAATTAATTCACTGGCTACTTAAGTCAAGACTACCAATGCCAGTGTAAATAGTGAGAGCCAAGTTGCTTTCCTCAAAATGTTTTCATCAGTGTAGCCTGTCTAAAATCTGAATGAAAAGAGGGTAATTTCATCCACATACCTTGAATGCTCCACAAACAGCTCATATTTGTTCTGTTTCTAACTTGAATCTGAATGGTGAATTCAAGGAAATACCATATTTATGGCCTAAAGAACCCACTGTCAGCTGTTTTAAGCCTTCATAACTAGTGGTGGGGAAAAAGTGTATGAACTGTGGAAACTGTAATAAGTGGTGATGTTGCTGGCCCTTGTCCAACTCTTTCCAAAAATCATGACCTATTTTGGGGAGGATCTATAAACCTTGTTATGAACAATTTCATGTAGGGATGCTTTTCTTTTTACCATCTGCATCTGTTTGCAGCTGGCTAACATTACAGCCCAGCCAAGGATGGGCACCATTAGTGTCATGTTGTTACTAATGTGAGTCTTCTGTGATGGGCAGATGGACATTTGCCCTGTGGAGGGTGATATGTTGGGTGGGTGCACTTTGGTAAAAACACACAAAACTCCTCAAAACATAGTTTGTGGATATATTGAGTAACAGTGTCATGATTTCTGGAAAGATCCATTGCTGCTGAGTATTTCAAATGTACTTTTTTTTGGTGCTTTCAGCATATATGCAAACATTTAAGCAAATATGTAAAAATTAGATTTTAGGGTCAATTTGCATAAAACAGACAGACTGAGAAATGACTCACAAGAGACCAAATGAGCCATGCAGGTATTAGTAAAGCTAAACTCTGGCTCTGTTTACTTAAAATCCAACTTTAAGACTAAGGCAAACATGAGAATATTTTGTGTCCTTGGAAAAGTCAAAGACTTTTCTGTTGTAGGTCGGCTTTGTGACACAGATACACACCACCCACCCACCCTGCTGCAGATCAGATGGACATAAGCCTGTTTTCCACATGCCTGCCTCTGCAGCTGTGCATGCTCATATCTAGGTTATACAGAAGGGTTTTTCATCTTTCCCACGAGAAGAAAATATGCCATGATTAGCCTGAAAAAGGGAGATAAAAAAAAAGATTCCAAGTATTGTTTCCACCTGGACAGTCAAGCTACAGTGGCAGCATTGCGAAGCATGTGGTAGGGTAATTATATAGGTATGGCTGTGCTCAACTGCCAGTAGCACTGACCTTGGTGGTTTTCTTTTACATAGGTAGATGGAGGCTGTCGGAGCCTTAAATGGGTCTTCAGAGAGTCACATTATGAACACAATGCATAAAGACCGTTTCCGATGGGAATCTTTGCTTTCCCATCATGTTTGGCTCATAAAATACTTGACATACAACATTCATGCATAGTGAAAATGATTTTATGTGCTGCTCTGCCGACATGATTCGGCTCGACTGGCTCAAAGGACTTTGTCCGCTGGGGACAAAATTCATCTTTCAAGAGATAATGAAACAATGGTGCCGATCAGTGTGTGGGCTTATGCACTCATGTCTGCCAGTAAGTTGTGACGTCTGGAAAAACTTGAGAATTTGCAGAGATTTTCACCCTGCCTTTGCACATTTGTTTCTGGCAGCCTATGAGCTCTGTGGCAGTTTTAAAAAACCTTGAAGTTAGGTTGCTGATCAGCGAAAATAGAGAATCAGGTCAACCAGAAAAGCAGAGAAACAAGAGATGGGCTCTGTATATGGAAGCTGTTGTGTCCTGCTGCTGCTCCATTTTTTTTTTTAGATTTCAAAAATACCTGAGGGGAAACATGAAAGTTTGCTCATTGTGATGATAACATGAAATTGTTACATGAAGTTAAGCAGTTGTGTAATAATCTGAAGATCACTCGCGTATTTGCGTACTTGTGTACCGTAATTTTACACTGAATGAGAACAAAGCTTTTGGCTTTGACTCCAGGTGTTTCTGCCCCTCTGCTGTGCTTCCTCTAACCCTCTGAAAACATTCTTTAATGTTTTGAATGCAGCCAAGGTCTGACGGATAACGCAAATATTAGCACATTCCTGCAAGTTGCAGGGTGAACTATGTATCAAATAATATGTCAGAAGTGACAGTGCCAAGGACATGTACGCTCTCTTTAATAGACACACACACACAGACTGATAAAAGACTTACTTTTTAACCATCTCTCCTTCTCAAGGACACACTGAGCACAAAGAGCTCTTTTATTCCAGGCCAAACAGCCTAATGGAGACACTGTCATGGTCCCATTTCATCAATGTGCTCCTGTTGCTGGGGGAACATATGCGTCATTGATATGCCTCTCATGTAATCACTTAATACTTCTGGACATGAACACGACACAACCGGGAAAAACCCTGAAATGGGAAATCTAGCTAATTAAGATGATGGTGTTGAATATCAAAAAGTGACAAGTTGCCTTACAGGATTTGTTTTTTATGACAGAGCCAGGCAGATAGTTTTTAATCTCTGTGTTGAGGTTGAAGCGATTAAGAACTGGCTCTTGGAAAAAAATTAAATAAATAAGGAAGCAAAAATCTATCTAAGGCTGGATGCTGGGCTTGCAAAGTTGAGATCTGAAAGAAGAAGGAACAGTTCAGTTGCTTAGAAATGTGGATATGTGTTAGTCAAGATGGTTAATTGGAACAATAAAGCGTAAATAAAAGATGGATTTAGCCATAGTGACATCACCGATTCCTTTGTGGATTGTTGTTTTGACTTTAGGCATTTTGGCCACACCCAAAAGTGCACAGGATTTGTGTTTTATAAGCAGGACATGATCATATATAGAGGGTAAATCTGGGGAGCTATCAGCTTACACTAGCGCTGTCTAATTAGTTAGAAAGGTGCAATGACAATTCAGTGTGTTATTAAATGGGATGATTACTTTGTCTCTTGACAAACAGGCTTAAAACAAAATGTGCTGACCTGAATAACTGAACAGGGCGTCTGTTAGCACAATCGAATGTCATACAGGGTGAAACCGCACCCGCACCCACTCTCAAACGGCTGTTCCCTTAATAATGATTAACTTTAAGCCTTACTCCAATTGAAACAGGTGAGTTATTTAAAAGAAAATTACCCACTGTAGCCATTAGCTATTAAAGGGCTTCAGAGATCAAACAGTTTTTTGTACCACGTTTATACGCAGATTAAAACTTGTCATTTTAATCTGCGGGTTGCTTGATCAAGACACCAGGGCCTTTCATTAAAGTAAAAACATTTTGAATAAATCAATAAATGTGGGTGCATATTACAGTGCCATATTGACCTAAATAAAGAAGGAAACTGAGCCTATATGTACATTGGATAGCTAACTGGAAACATGGTTGCAAGTAACAATTAAAACATTACTGTAAAAAAATCTACCTAAAAGCAACATTATATTTAAATTAGCCTTTATTTAATGAGTTGTCCAATGTCCATTGCATAGGTCACCCATGAAACACACGGAATAACTGCAAACTCTTGTAGTCATTCAGCTCAAAGCTACTTAGCCTAAGGTGGTTTTTGAGATTGTTCTGTTTTCCTCTGTGAAAGGCTGGATTGAGACGGTTTGTGGGCTGGTTCAGGCCCATATGTGATCTGCAGACAGCTGCTTTATTCAGTAATTTCATACTAACCGTGGGCCAAATGACTAGGTGTAATATGAAAGGGTCAACTCAAATTGATTAAGCCACCCAGATCATCATCTCACGCTGCGGTTTTAGTGTCTGGGTTCTGGTTTAGATTTTCCAGCCTGTTACTTCACTGTTAGAGACCAAAAACAGCTAAACAGAAAGAGGCTATTTGGCTGAGTTCTCAGGTAGACAGGAAGACACCTCCAACAAGCGTTCCTTTTGCTTCGTAGTCATATCAACTTTATTTACTATCTAAAAACTTTGCATTGTGTAAGCGCCAAGGTTAATCAAGTCACCTTAAAAAAAAGTGGCTTAATGGTAAATTTGCCTTATTTCCTTGCGATCTGCATCCTCACATATGCAAGTTCCTCCTAACAAACCCTTTAGGAAGAAACCGCAGACAAAGCCAGATAGAGATGTGTGGGTGAACAGAGGGGGCACGGCGCAGAAAAGAATGGAGACAAAAGAATTGTGTTTTTACAACAACAAGTCAGCAGCCTCAGGCTAAAATGTGTCTTTTAGTGTCCTGTAAAACACCAAACATCTTAACACCATGGCGTGTCGAGGGTTTCGTCACTTGTTGACCATTCCTTTGCCCTTGGCTCTGACATCTCAGGAGAAAAGTTGTCTTGAATGTGGTTGAATGCACTTTAAAGGTACTCCAGAGCTTTCTTAGAAGTGCTTGTTTACAGCCAGTAATTTTGTGTAGAGAGATGGTATCTGACCTCAGGAAGTCAGTTGGCTAACGCCTTGGTGTTTACACTGCAAAGAGTGACCCATTTCTGTGATTATGGCGTTCTCAGCCCCCTCTCCCCAAAAATGAAAACAGTAAATATACGCAGATAAAAATTGCCTCGAATTTAATGATGTTACTTAAAAGAAATTTAAATCTTTTGGCACTTCTTTAAGGTGTTACAAATCAAATCAGAATATAGTGAATATCCCCTCCAAACACTAGTTTGATCAGGTGTGACTCTCTGAATTTATGTAAGTGTCATATTTTAACTCAGACTTTAACTTTTTATTTGTTATGTTTTTATCACCGTTTAGCGCATCATGAATCGGTTTGGATAACTATGTGTATTAGGACAGTCCTCAATGCTAGAAATGCGGTTTGTGGAAATCATTTAAGAATTTGTCTAATTTCAGATCAGATGTCTTTGATGAATCTAACACAACTATCTTGATCACAGGAAATAGACGTTCCTTTTGTCATTTTCTCTCCTATTTTGATGGCAACATTCTGTTTAAATTCACATTGAGTTTAGTGGGTTTTGTGGTTCACAGAGAAGCAGCAGCATTGAGGGCAGGACAAGGCAACATCGTTCTTTTGTGTTGGATGAAAATAATGATGCATGCCTTGTCCTCCTAGCTCAGTCCACAGTCCACAGGAAATAGCTGACAGCAGGAATGCTCCCTCTCTCGTCTCATCTGTCTCTATAGGAATCAGCTCCACTACTGGTTGGCTGGCTTCTTCATACAACAGCTTCCTGTAAACAAGTCATGCTGCCAAGCACCCTCCTATCCTCCAACTCTGATCTCTGGGGATCTCCATTTGACCTCCTCGTGCACCAGAACAATTGCTTTGAGCCCTCTTGAAAGGGTCAGTGCAGATTTTCAGGGGCACTGGCCTTCAGCTTGAAGGGAGGCTTTAACTAACGGCTAATTTGACAAACTTCAGTAAATGTTAAGGAAGGATGTCTTAACAGTTTTTCTTTTGCTATATCAGCTTTTCATCATGTTTTAAAGAGAGGGTTGCTTTGCATGAAAACAATTAAATGCACAATAGTGTTTTCATTGTAATATTTTTTTCAATTGTTTTAAACATGAAAGGTGGTAGATATGTTTGTCTGCTACCAGAAAGTCCAATTAGAACAACCATATAATTAGCCATTGATTACTTGGTAAAGCTTGGAAAGATCAGGATATCGGTTAAAATAGCAGACCGTGGGTGCCCCTATAGCTCACTGGGCTAAGCTGGCAGTTCATAGGCTGTAAGGCTGTTGCAGAGGCCCAGGTCAGACTCTGCCGTGGACTGTTTGCTGTGTCTTCCCCTGCTCTCTTTCCCATCTTTCCTGTCATATCAAATAGTAGTGTTATGTGCACAATATGGTGAGAAAGAAATCAGTACTCGGTGTAAATGGGCTTGTTGTGCCGTCCATCCACCCTGACCTCTGGCTTATGCAATTTATGTGCCTGTACAGCTAAATCATCTCACTTCCTCCTTTGTTCCTCTGCTAATGTTCCTGTGGCACTTTAACTATGTTATTTATTTATTGTAGGCTGTAATATTTTTATTCTTTATCCTGCTGCTGTAACACAGTAATTTCCTTGTGACATCTGTGGAATACTGTAGTTATGAAATAATTGTGACTTGTACTAAGCTGCTTGCTTGGGTTTCATTTTTATTAGAGGCCAGCCTTTCATTTTTCACTAGTAAAAAGCTCCACTTTTGATATATGTGGAAAAAGTTCTTACATGTCAGCATGAGGACTATAAGAGCTGTCTGGTTTTCTATATACAGTATGTATATACCAAAGGTATTTTCATTCACCCATCCAAATCATTGAATTTAGGTGTTCCAATCCCCTCCATGGCCACAGGTGCACCTAAGCAAGCAGACTGCTTCTACTAACATTTGTGAAAGAATGGGTCACTCTCAGGAGCTCAGTCAATTCCAGCATGGTACTGTGATTGGATGCCACCTGTGCAACAAGTCCAGTTGTGAAATTTCATCACTACTAAATATTTCACACTCAACTGTTAGTGGTATTATAACAAAGTGGAAGTGATTGGGATTGACAGCAACTTAACTACAAAGTTGTAGGCTACGTAAAATCACAGAGGACAATCAATGGACGCGCATAGTTTGCAGAGGTCACCAACTTTTTGCAGTCAGTCACTACAGACCTCCAAACGTAGCTCAAGAACATTGCGTAGAGAGCTTCATGGCTGAGCAGCTGTATCCAAGACTTATGTCACCAAGCACAATGCAAAGAATCGGATGCAGTGGTGTAAAGCACACTGCCACGGGACTCTTGAGCAGTAATCTCTGGATAGATGAATTGCACGTCTCTGTCTGGCAATCTGATGGATGAGTCTGGGTTTGGTGGTTGCCAGGAGAACAGTACTTGTCTGACTGCATTGTGCCAAGTGTAAAGTTTGGTGGAGAGGGGAATATGGTGGGAGGTTGTTTTTCAGGAGTTGGGCTCCTTAATGCCAGTGAAAGGCCCCTTCCTGTTCCAACATGACTGTGTACCAGTGTGCAAAGAAAGGTCCATAAGGACACAGATGAGCAAGTTTGGTGTGAAAGAACTTGGCCGGCCGAGTCCTGACCTCAGCCCAACAGATCACCTTTTGGATTAATTAGAGCGGAGACTGCGAACCAGGCCTTTTCATCCAACATCAGTGTCTGACCTCACAAGTGTACTTCTGGAAGAATGGTCAAAATATTCCATAAACACTCCTAAACCTTGTGGAAAGCATTCCCAGAAGAGTTGAAGCTGTTATAAATGCAAAGGGTGGGCCAACATCATAATAAACTGTATGGATTAAGAGGGGAATATCACTCAAGTTCATATGTGTGTGAAGGCAGACGAGCAAATACTTTTGGCAATATGTGGATAAAGAACTTGTTGAATATATGTTTAGAATTGTTGTTTCTCTGTTAATATGTCTCAGTGTCCTATATATAATTTTATTTGAAAATCTTGATAAAATGTTTAAAAACAGCATTTTATGCTTGTATATTTTGATGCTGAAAGGCAAAGTTTCTAGGCGGAATAAAAATACAGTTGCGCCAGGAGCACCAGAGGTTCTCCAGCACAATATTGTCCACATGCTGTGTCAGTTATGCCACTTACGTTTGGTTTGTTGAAAGCCGTCTGCTGTGTTTACACTGGAGATTCAAGATGGCAGATGGGGTGAACTGGCAAGCTGTAGGATTTCTCTATTAGCATGTGCTGTGAAAAGTTGTCAGCTGCAGTAGTTAACCCTGCACATTTGTGTCAGTCTGTAAGTAACACTAATAATTCTGGAGGATAACAGTGACAACTGCCGTTTTAAAAACTTGCATTGATTTATTGATACTACAGTAGCAGACAATTGTACCCATAACACATGAAAGAGCTGCCATGCTGCGGCTCAGAAGTATGTTTGATGCTTTTTACCTTGTTTTTTGGTAATAACCTATTTATTTATTTAGTTATTGACCTGCATATGTGCGTGAGACGAGCTGCATAAATAAGAAGAATTAAAATAAGTAATTCACACATACACACTATACATGGACTAATATAATAATTGACACTGTGCATTGTGCATAATAGTCCAGTTTAGGGCTCAGAGTTGAGCAGACAGATGGCTTGTGGATAAAAACTCTTCTTCAACCTTTCAGTCTTGGTCCTCAGGCAGCGGTAACGCCAGCTGTCTTCTATTAGCTCTGCGTTATGTTAAGTGGCTCTTTAGCTTAGTGGTTAATATATTCACTGAACATATGAAAGGTCCCTGGTTTGAGAACGGGAGGAGATGCAAATCCCTGGGAGGGCTGCAGCAGGACTTGTACCCGGTGTAAAACTGTGCAGGGTCATCTGCTGTGCGGCCCCAATGTGAATAACAGAGCAACCAAAATAACATTTTTAGCTCTATACATTATTTATATATCCTAAAAATACGCACAGACAAGTACAAAAAACCTTTGAAGTATTTTAATATACCCTATGAACCCACGATTATATGTTTACTGAGATTCATGGAATGTGTATTTAATATCCCTGTGTTTTTCCGTTAGGTGAGCGGGTGGTTTGGAGACGAACATGACTGCCAACAAGAGTTCGAAGGCTGCACCTCGTGCTGGAGGAGGTAAAGCTCCCCGGGACGTCCCTGACAGGTCAGTCACATGTTGGACAGGGTGAGCAGCCTTATGTGCACACACAGGGAGCATTAAGTGGTTTCAAAGTATCTGACTGACTGGATTTTGGAAGAGAAACAAATCCTCTACTCAACATCATCTGTGAATTTTTCATCAATGATCAGTCTGTAGTAGACTGTCACTGTTATTTCACTCTTGGAAAAACCAGCTAATGATTGTCAATCATGATAAGACTCCCAAAACCTTTGCAAGTACTTTCCTGTTTCCTGGACAAGTGCCCCACTAATCTCAGAATTGAGTACTGAGCTGAAACGTGTGTCAGCCTGTCAAGAACTGATGGTGACCTACTGTGAGAGGAAAACAACTTTGGAAACGCTGTATGATGTTTTATTCTTTATGATCCGATCCATTTTGACTGAAGCCCAAATTTTTCTGCATCCAGAGTGTTCTGAGGAACAGGCTTGCGGGAAAACATTGTCCCTTTGGGTCATTTGATGCATAAATATTACACTTAAAAAATGCTTTGGACAATGTAAGTTTACCCAAAATTGGAGATTTCTGTAGAATGACCCTTTTAGTCTTTATTGACGCTGTTACGCCGCCCTGCCAGCTGCTTTCAAGCAACATACATTTTAGCAATGGCTTATATTTATATATATGATATATGTATACCTGGGAGCATTGCTCAGTTCCATTTCCTTTTCTCATTTTTCATGCCGATGAGGTAACACACACAGATGACAGTATTTCCTATGCCACAAAACATAATGTGGTGCTGCTGGAGCTGGTTTCTGTAACTGCTTATGTAAATCAGGCCTAATGCGAGTGGCAAAGCACATAAAGTGTAATTTGTAGTACTGCTATAGTGTGTGAGGTCGTTTATATTTGTAGTTGTGTCCTGGTGGGCCTGCATTCTTAATTTATGAGTGAAACTGCGGAACAACAGAGACAATTTTAGAGCCGACATTTGAGTGTGTGCACAAATTGACGGAGCTGTGAAAACGAGAGAAATAGTACACGTCTGTACTAGCAGGCTAAATACATTTACTACAGAGGGATTATCCTTGTGTTAATCTAATATGTTGAATGCTTTTTATTACTAAAAATGAAAAACATCACAGTTGAGGTGGTGTCTTTGTGACGTGTAGTTATATTTGTATGAGGGTGCAGGTCACAGAGGGTGCTTAGGATTCAATGCAGTGCTATAAATAAAGTATAACTAATATTTTGTTAGTGTGTGCACTGTTCCCCCCTTATAGTGAACATTTGCAACAATGATCACAGTAGCACAAAGCTTTCTTGCCGTCCCCCTTACACCCCATTTGTCCATTTAACCTGCGTCTCTTTTAATAAAAGAATTTGTTATTACTGGCAGCTTGTGGTCCTCAGGGACTCACGTTACACAAGAATCTTTAAGATCATATTTAAAGCTCATGAGATGCACTGCCACCAGATATTTTAACAGATGGAGAAGATTTATGTGCTGTACAATGGATTCCCATCGATGTATGAAATTAACCAAGGATCAGTTTCTAGGACAAATTACACTTATGCTGAACTGTGAAGAGGCGTGCATTGTAAAATGCAACAACACACGGCCAAAGTCTTGATTAAAATGAATTGAAATTTGAAACTTTGTCTAAATACAGGATCTTCCTCTCATGTTGCACTTTGAATGGACAAGACTACGGTTGACCATATCAAGCTATGTTTATATATTGGATTCATTGATACACATTCCCAATATTTAGGTGTTATGCACTAATATTTGACAGGCTAAACTTTGCAAATTATGAAATGAAGTTTAGTGAACAGCCTGCGTTCCTCATCCTGGTCAGTAACAGGAAGTGGTTTGTGGTTGGCATGCCCTGGAAGCCTGAGTGAGAGCCAGAGGCCAGGTTGTGACTGGCATTCAGCTCTTTGTACAGTATTTTACGTGTGGCCGGTCCATCTGCGACTGACTGAACTGGGCTTATTTTTACAAGACCACTAGAAACCCTTAAAGCTCCCAAAGCCCTGAATAGACAAAATTATAATAGAAAAGATAAAGATCAGCACTTATTTTTTGTATATCTAACTGACGGGTCTTCAAAGTTAGACTATAGTTCAGTCAGTTTTCTAATATTCTTCTAATACTCTTATTATTTTTATGTTTGCAACTGAACTAATACGGTTACACACAGCCGTCTGAGACTGCGTACACCTGTGAAAATGAAGTACATCCTTACTGCTTCCATGAGAATTAAGAGGGTGAGGTGAGGTGAGGTGCTGCTAATTAAATGCACTTGGTTAACTGGTCATCAGTAAGTGTGAGCACCTCTGTAAAAGCAGTCATTTTGGCAGTTTGCCATTCAGCAGACTGCCAAACTGCCAAGCATTCAGGTGTGTAATTCAGGTGTGTAATCACACAATCCCACAATGTTCCCAGCAGTGGATATCTCAGCAAATTCACCTCCAAGGTCAGACTGTGTACTAATCAGAGAAACCACAGAAAATCCAAGAGCTACATCTGACACTCTACAGGCCTCTGTTAGCATATTAAATATTAAAGTTCATGACAGTAAACCAAACATAGCATATCAGCACAAACACCTCATATCAGCTGTCGAGCACGGTGGTGGAGGGGGTGATAATTTGGGCATGTTTTGCAGTCACAGGACCCAGATGCCCTACAGTCACTCAGTTGGTCATGAACTCGTGTATACCAAAGTATTCTAGAGTCAAATGAGAGGGGCCATCTGTTCGACAGATCAAACTTGGCCCAAACTGGGTCGTGATCCCAAACACAGCAGCAAATCTACAACACACACAACACTAGAATGGCTGAAACTCACAAAACACTTCAAGATTATAGCCCCCCAGGTAATGAGTTATAAGTTTGTAAGTTGGTTTATAATAGTGCAGTTAATGTCAGTTCAGACATGTCAGAGTGAAGACTCCAGTGTGTGTGCGCTTTGTGTATATAAATCAAATATTACTGCGTTCTCTTCATAATGTTCTGAAAGCACAACATGAAGCCATGTAAATATTTTCTTCCAGATCATCTTGTTATTGCTTGTTTACTGTCACATTGTGGAATCATTGTTAGGCATGGAAACACAGCGCTAATTCTTCCCAAAGTAAAACCCCAGAGAGAAAATTAATACTGTCATGATTAACTCAATATACTGCACTGCTAGTGGTATTAGAATTGCATTGCTGAGTGTTTGGTCTGGTTGCTGCCAAAACATTCCTATTGATATTTAACTTCAGAGATGCTGTTCCGTCTCTGGCTTCCTGCAGAAGTAATACTCCTTGGCAGAGCTTTAGATCGGAGTTTTGCCAGGAAAGCAGTAGGATTTTAATTTTCCAGACAGCTTCTATTCAGCAAATCTGCACTGAAACACCGCAACACATGCTGACTGCTGATAAACATCGGTGTGCTCTGAAATGATTATATTCATGAGACTATGGGGTCTGTTCAGCTTATTGTTGGTTTAAATGTGCAGTGGGAGAAACTAAATAAGTAAAGTCACTGAGGTCTGTACTTTACTTGAGTATTTTCATTATCCGTGTTAGAGGAAAACTGGCTTGTTGGTGTACTGCAGTTATGTGACAGATTTAAGAAACAATATGTGATAAGCTTGTGAAATGCAGTGCAATCCCCTAGCAAAACACTGACTTCTTGACGTGTTGACTTCAGGTTGTATTCAAACGATCCAGCATTTCACAATAATCAGACTTTGTTTCCTGTTTTAATAATGATTTTGTGAATCTTTGAAAGGCCTGCAGGCATTTTGAAAACCACTAGTTTAAACTACGCTGCCTTTTGTGAAGCTTATCAAAAGTATTTTTAATACGTTTTGTTTCAGAATACTTGAAATGGTTTAAATACTTGATTTTAACAGTATCAGTAATCAGTAAGTATGGAGTGGGCTGTTAAATTATTATTATTATTTATTTATTTTTACCAGAAAATCCCTCAAATTGTACTGTTTATTGGCTTTGGCGCGTGGGACAATGTCAGAAGCCTCGGGAAGTTTTACAGTACTGAGCAAAAGTCTTGAACCACCCATCGCGTCTTTATATGTTGGTAGGAAAATGGGAAATAGGTGCAGATGTAATAAATGTACAAATGTGCAAACATAATTATAGAGTCTTTGGGAATCACCTCGTTGGTGTAAAAATACAATTTTATGCCTTTCAAACTGTTATCATTGGAAGTTTTGTCAATTTAGCTAATGAAAATGGAACAAATATTGTGTTTTTGTGACAGGCTGCCAGTAACAAAGTGCCTAAAGATGCAGGTTTGGTTCTTTGCTAAGTTGTTTGTTATATATAGACACAACACAGGTCTATCTTTTGAGGTAGGTGCCATTTTATGCTTGAACGATTCATAGGTCAGAGTTAAGTGGCTTAACAAACAAAAAAATGTAGTCAGGTACAAAAACTGAAGAAGCAGACGGCCGTGGGATGCAGCTCTGTCAGAACTCGAGACTCATATTTGGTCATATTCACTTTGTGTCTGCTGAAATATCAGCATGATGAAAATAGTTTTATTGTGATTAATCATTCAGTTAACTCCAGAGTAACTCTAGAAAGTATCAGTAAACCTCTCCAGATGTGAGGTCTTGTCATGATTTCTCATACTTTATACCTTCAAAGGAAGTAAAATAAGATACATCCTTCATGGCTGCAGCTTGCAGGCCCCCAGCTTTTGTATAAGTCTCTCCACCCTTGAGCAGGAAGAGTGAAACCAGGGTTGGGCAGATAGGTGTGAAGCCAGATCTGTCCCAACCTGCACTGTTGGATCATAGTCCACAGCCTTCAGCTTCCTCCTCCCATAACTCTTGTTATTCTAACCTTGGCTATGACATCAGATATCCTAATGCTTCACTTTCACAAGAGTTCGTAAACTTCCAGCTCATGACAAGGCTTCTGATATGCTATGAGTAGTGGGTTGTCCTGAATTAAAGCGGAAAATTTGTCATTCTGTGGAAATCGTAACATAGGTGAGCACCGTGAGAAAAGGTGTGTGTTTGTGTGAGTGTGTGGGGTAAACGGTTGCAAAGTCCGCAGTGAGTGTGTAGCACCTACAGTACCACTTAGCTGCAGGGATCAGAAAAGGCTTTGAGCACCACAGAGGAGCAGTGAGACTTTCACAGGTAAGATAAATCTTGCTTGGCATACTGCTTTCTGTGTGAGGTCCACACGGATTCTCCTCAAGTTGTTTTGATTATGTGGAAAAATCCTCAGTGGCATTTTAATGTAGTCTGTATTTCCTTTGGCATTCATTTGAATCTTGCGCTGCCAAAGACAGAATACTTTCCTGTGGTTCTTCTAAATACGAGGCTCAGGTTTTCATTCTGTCTTTGATCTTGGAAATGAATTCACATCTTTCAGCTGATTCTTTACAGTTTCTCCCATCTGTTCCACACTCAGTTTCTGCCACTTTTCACACTGCAGTGTTTAGTGGACTCGTTGGCACCTTTTATGACTTTGGTTTGTTAGGATCTGTTAGGCTGAAGCATTTTTGAGGGTTTAATTTTGTTGTCTTGCTTCAGGTGCCAGTCTACATCACCGTGTCCCGGGCTCTCTGCCAGCGAGCGGCAGAGCCAGCAGCCACTCCTCAGCGACGGTGAGAACTCTGGCAAACAGAGCAGGTACGTCAGAACTGACGGCAGGTTTCTGCTACGTGGTGGATGGAACAACAAGACAGCTAGCCTGTGCAGTGGTGCATCTCTCACAAGCGAGCCTGACTCCCAAAGGCGTTTAACCAAGTCAAAGAGCATCAGCTGCCTGGACAACAGGCTATCCATCTATAAGCCTCCAGCTCAAACCAAGTCCTGTCAGGAAAGTGCCCAGGAGCAGAAGGAGAATCAAGGGGATCTCTCTACAGGAGATGGTCTTAATGGGAGGCCACTGAGTTGGAGCACACTCTCGCTGGGACCTTCCTCTCACCAAGGTCACAAGCGCACCCTCTCTCTCACCTCTTCGGCAACAGGTGTTCCCCCCACCACAATCCGCAAGAAGATCTCAGAATGGGAATGTAGAAGGGTGTCTCTGCCTAGGATGAGCTTGTGTCTGGACAAAAGAGGAGGGGAGCGTGTAGGGGGTAGCGAGGGCTGCCCGAGCCTGCTCTCTTCTCCCTGTAGCGAGAAGACTTTTGACTTTAAAGGAGTTCGCAGGATGAGCACAGCATTCTCCGAATGCTCCTTCACAGAGACAGAGGAAGAGGAAGGATTTACAGACAAAAACGGTCGTTTCCAGAAAAGGATCAGCAAGACAGATTCTACAGGATCGTTCGTGCGTTCCCTGTCTACTCGCAAAGAGACGTCTGCGGTCCTCAACAGGATACAAAAGATCGAGCAAGCCTTGAAGGAGAATCCTAGCCCGCCCCCTCCACGTTACCTGAGTAACTGCTATGCTCCAGACAAGATGAGACAAAAGTCTTTTGTGATAGGGGATGACCTGGACAGCACATGTGCCAGTAAGCGCAGCAGCATTTGTTCAGTGAACGCTGAACTAGATACTGCTTTGGAGTCCGATAAGCTCTCAAAACTCAGACAAAGGTTTAGTGTGAGCTCAGCCAGGTCCGAGAGCCCAGAACCACCCAGCCAAAAGAACTCTGTTAGCACACCAGTCAACCCCTTACCTAAACCCAAACGCACTTTCGAATACGACGCCAATCGAGACCAGAAGGGTGCATTGTCAGCCAATGGACTACCTCCAGACAGAGCCTCTGAGTCTCCGCCACCGCTGCCCTCGACACCTGCACCCAGCACGACCAGAACTGCAAAGACCGAAGGAAGCACGCCCATAAGAATCCAGGACAGGTGAGACCCCCCCCCCCCCCCAAAAAAAAAAAAAAAAAAAAAAAAAAAAAAAAAAAAAACAAAAAAAAAAAAAAA
>VUQK01009385.1:66981-79475 GCA_015106715.1 Bujurquina vittata | reverse complement strand
ACCGAAAGAAACAAGCCCAAAAAAAACCCAAGAAGGAAAAAACCCCCCCCCCCAAAAAACAACAACAACAAAAAAAAACAAAAAAAAAAACCCAGAATGAATGATTGCTTATTCAAATTACATGTAAGAAATTCTGCAGTTACATTTGAAATCCCAAGAAATACAAAAAAGCCTCTTGGAGCAATACCCTAAACCCAGTAGGTAGTATTTTTTTATGAGCTTTGTGATGCCATGCCGTCCTGCTAATGGCATGACAAACTTCAGCGTTAAGCAGCATATGTCAGAATTGGGTATTGGACCCAGTTTCTGGCTCCATGTCCTTTAAGATGATCATTTTTGGATGCACTGATTAAACATGTTTGACTGCCTTGTGAGAAATTAGGCTCATTCATTATGGCTAATTGCTTCGATGATGATGTAGTTTAATAGGCTTCTCATCACTGTGTCTGATTGCAGCATTAGAGCACATCCTGAGTTTGTTTTAGTTAGGATTCACAGTGGAGAACACTGTTGAATCAGACGTTAAGGTTGCCACTGGAAAATAATACTTTGACAGAGGATTTGAAATGTCAGATACTATCCAGAAATTCATGCAGGTCTATAAAGAAACTGGCAATCAGAGTGCACTCGTACAACTCTTAAACAACTCTGATCAGATGTCCTTACTTGTTTTTTGTGAGGGTGGGGCCCTCTCTAGATCATCCCCGTGTGTGAAAAGGGCATGAAATCCTTAAACATTCATCTCTTTGACCCTGTGTTTAACATTCCTGTGGCTCTAGCAATTTCAGACCAAGCTTAAAAGCCACAAGCTGTCGATGGCGCGACTTGACCGTACTGTAGATCCCTGCACTGATGCAGCTCAGTTAACATTTTCTGCAGCGCTTTGACATGTGACGTGTGCTTTACACTGTGCAGAGAACACTCAGAAATAGTAAGATATCTGCATGTTTGCTTTGGACTTATCTCGAATTTTTTTGTGATTGGAGCATATGTTGAGCATGATCCTTTTATTTGAACAGTAATTCTTCTGATTTAAGGTTTTTTAAAGGACAAACGCTGGCTTTAGGAGTGTTTTAACCACCTGTTTCTGTTCTTCCAGATGACAAGTAGTGCATTTTAGAAGGAGGGCCAGTTGTCTGGATTATATTTTAATATGATCTGTATTTTTTCTGTCTTCTATCATGTGCTGACTCCTCGTAATTTTGTCTCAGCACCTTGGTCTGTTTCAATTTGTTTACTTTCTTCTAGAGAGTCGTGTGAGTCGGAGGATGCTGCCAGCTTGCCGTCTTCGTATCCATCCTCACCCACAGAGAATGGCGGACTGACCACAGACACACGGAGTCGACCCAATTCCAAGAGCACTTTAGAGGAGAATGCCTATGAGGACATAGTAGGTAAGCACACTGGCTCAATACACTGAAAAAAAGACAAGATGGAAACATTAACTGATCTTCAGGTACTTGATGTGTTGCTTATATTATTGTATAAGTCACTTTTCTGAGTACGGTTTACAAAATCTTTGTGCCTCTTGCATCATGGATGTGTATGTGTTTTAATATTTTCTATTCCTCTGTGATAGTAAACTGAATATTTTTGCATTTTGGACTTCTGGTTTAGTAATCTGACATCTGGAGTATTAATTTTAATCTTTAAATAAGTATGCATCAAACATGTAACTATACATTTACTATAAATCAAAAATGAGCACATTTCCAGAAGGAAATGTTCTAGTTCTACACGTTACACTTGTCGGTCACATTATTAGGTACACCCGTCCAACTGCTCATCAACACAAATATCTTATCGGCCGGTCACATGGCAGCAACTCGATGCATTTAGGTCAAGGCAACCTCCTGAAGCTCAACCTGAGCATCAGAACGGGGAGTAAAGGTGATTTAAGTGACTTTAAATGTGGCATGATTGTTGGTGCCAGATGGGCTGGTCTGAGTTTTTAGAAACTGCTGATCTACTGGGATTTTCACACACAGTCATCTCTAGGGTTCACAGGAAGTGGTACAAAAAAGAGAAAATATCCAGTGAGCAGCAGTTCTCTGTGTGAAAGTGCCTTCTTGATGCGAAAGGTCAGAGAAGAATTATCCAGACTGTTTCAAGGTGACACGAAGGTAACAGCAATTTAAATATAAGAGAATTTCTGAATGCACAGCAGGTGAACCTTGAAGCAGATGGATTACAGCAGCAGAAGACCAGCTCGGGTGCTATTCCACTCAGCTAATAACTGGAAACCAAGGCTGCAGTTGGCACGGGCTCATTAAAACTGGGTTAAAAAAAAAACATTTGGAAAAATGTTGCCTGGCCTGTTGAATCTCAATTTCTGCTGCAACATGCAACTGGTAGCATCAGAATTTGATGTAAACAACATGAAATCATGGATCCATCCTGCCTCGCATTAACAGTTCAGGCTGCTGATGGTGATGTAATGGGTGGGGATATTTTCTTGGCACACTTTAGACCCCCTTAGATCATCGTATAAACACCACAGCTTACCTGAGTATTGTTGCAGTCCGTTTCCATCTCTTTATGGCCACAGTGTAAACATCTTCTGATGGCTGCTTCTAGCAGGATAATGCTCTGTGTCACAAAACTCAGATCATCTCAAAGTGGTTTCTCGAATGTGAGAATGAGTTCACTGTGCTCAAATGGCCCCCACAGTCGCCAGATCTCAATCCAGTACAGCTCCTTTGGGATGTGGTGGAATATGAGATTCACATTATAGATGCACAGCTGACAAATATGCAGCAACTGTGTCATGCTATCCTGCCAATATGGACCAAAAACACATTGAGGAATGTTTTCAGCAACTTGTTGAATCTTTGCCACATTTCTGAAGGCAAAAGCGGGTCCAACCCAATATTAGCAAGGCCTACCAAATAAAGTGGGTGGTGAGTGTATGTCATTACTCTGATTGTAACAGAAGCCTTTGTAGGCAAAGTCAGATGCTTTAGTGAATCTTAAAGCAGTAATAAGATTGCATGGTGGCCCCTCCCCCCCGTTTCGGTTTCATGTAGAAATGTGTGGGATGTAGAAAAAAATCTGACTGTGGGAGCAGTCAGTGAACACTGAGCCTGAAAATAAGATTAATAGATAACATGTGTTTGCATGGGTTGTGTTTTACTGCAGAGATTAACTGGTTATCTACATTTACACACTTCTATCCGGTACTCCACAGACAGTGGGGTGAGGATGAGCAATGGAAACTCCCACAGTGAAACTTATATGTTCATGCAAATAAGTGACAGGTCACCAATTGAAGAATTTCTTTTTCTTTTTTATCGTTGAGCATCATCTTCTCACATTCCGTGCAGTGCGTCTCACCATAAAGCAGTCAGCTCAATGGTTTGGTGTATGAGATAATTTGTGTATGAAATGCTGGATGTGTTGAAGAGCCAAAAATTCCTTTCCACTAGCAAATGACCCCCAGGCCCTTTGCCCAGTTCAGTTTCCAGCTCCCTCGATGCATATTTAATGCAGTGAAAATGTGTCAGTGCGAGTAGAAGCTTGTGATGAAACTTGCAGTTAAAAAAATAAAGATTTCATACTCCACAATGTTTTTCATTAGAAACACTCCGTGGTGACTAAATAAGGACAGGATTTTTAAAAATACAAGCCCAACCATTTTTTTTGTCCAATCAGTGCACTCACTCTTTTTTTTTGGCTGAGGATGTGCAGCAATCTCAGATAGAGCGTCAGGGCATGACGGATTTTCATGTGACTCCCAACAAAGCCCCCATTGTTCTTCCAGCACCGTGAGGGTAGAGTTTGCAGTTTGGAGACACACTTTTCTCAATCTTTGTTTGTTCTTAACAGAGACAACGTCTCTGTGTTGAATTGCTCAAACAAAAGCTTTCAAACCAAAGTTTAATTTGAGAAGCAGCCGCAGCGGTAGGAAATTAGTGCTTTTGTGCTCCCATTACACGCTACAGGCATCTTATACAAAGAACCACAAGCCTCCCTCATATTTTCTGAACTGTACAAGGAAATGTGTATGGAAAAGAAATAGAAAAAAAGTTTTGTTATTATATATGTAAATGTTTAGGTTTTGTATTCTATATCTCCAATACTGTGCCTCATACTGTGTTTCATATTTGCTCATGATATGTTTTTGTCATGCAATCTGCTAATATACGAATTAAATATAAATTAAGTTGACATTATAGCTGCTTTCAGACTACACAATCCTGGGGACTACCTGTGGGTAAGTACCCACTGGGGATGTCCCTGCCAACCAAATTCATTCCAAGCTTTTATTCTGTGTGCACTCGCCCCACTGAAGTGATGTAATGCAGCGGTTGGTAACTCAGCATCACTTCTTGTTGTGGTCAACATCTTCATTTTCTTTCCACATTGTTTCTTGGGGTGGATGCCTAGTAGCAAATTGAAGGAAACTGTCAGTGAAGAGTTTTATATTTTGCTCTGGATTGCATCGTGTTTCCCTTTATTAAAGCCTGGACTTCACTGTCAGTTAATTTCTTTGTGTCTTCTTGTGTTTCTCCATCTCATCTTTAAGAGCTGTTGCCCAAAGATAAAAAAAACCCCACAAAAAACAGCTGTATTCAAATATTTAACCATCATACCTGCATCACTTAAAGTTCTTCTTATTGTGAGGAGGTATTCTGTAACAGGAGCTTAAAAAAAAGACCCTATAAACTGAAGTACTGTGATGAATCCCAGATCCTTGAAGAAATAGAAAAAGTTCCTAAGGTCTGAAAGCAGAAAGAGGTCTGTTGTATGAAAAAATGTGAAAGGAGTCATTTTAAATCAGAGGATTTGTATATAAAACATGGAACATTTACTACTGGGAGAAATGGAAAAAAAATATTTCTTTTACACGAGCACCTTTGGGTTTCTTTGACTTTCTTGGAAAGATGTCCACTCACTTGTTGTCACTTGGCACCTGTGCTCAATGTCAGGTGTTTATCTTAAGAGTGCAGGCCTTTTCTGACCTGTGCTACAGTGTTACTACAGTGGCATGATATATTGTGACATCAGAGGACCGTGTAAGTGCTTTTAACTAGTGTAGCGGATAAATGGTGTGCTAGTGATTGATCTGTTTACAAGCTGATGAATCACACTCTGTGAACCAAGGACACCATGATTCAGCAGTCTGCTCTTACTCCTCTGCCAATAAATCTGGGAGACTTTCTGGTACATGTAACGGCCGACTTAACAGTTGCACCTAGACAACTTACACACTCAAAAGAAGCTATAATTTTGTTACAGTGCCCAAAATGCTGTGCCTTCTCTCACATAACGTTGCCAGTATGGTCACAAAACAGACCATCTTCATGGCAGACACATTGCGGTACTGCCAGAGGTTCTTCTGTAACCTGTTGTCCATCCCTTACGCAGTTCTACTTAGGTGATTGAGCAATGCTAAAAACTCACCACTTTAGAGGGTAAACTGATCCTGACATTGTTGGTATAGTTTGCTCCGAGCCTCGCCCTGCCCAGAGCGTCCATTGTGTACACAAAAATGTGCAATCACATTGTGCAGCTGAGGTGTGTCCCCTCCCTACATAATACTGTGTGTCTGCGAGTGTGTTAGGGAGAGATCCTGATGTTTGTAATCAGAGGAGTAGATTAGTACCCTCCAGTACATAAGCAGCTATACAGACGTATCATTTTCCCAGCAGGCTCTCATTACAGTATAGGTTCAGTTTAATGGAGAAGCGGCACAACGTGGGGTCAGACCAAGCCCTCTTATTCTGCCAGCAGCTTTAATGATGCACATAAAAATAACTCCACTCAACTAATTTACTGTGTGACACAACATAACGCCCTGAAAATCCCATGCAGTGTGCATTGTCTGGATGTGTGCATGGGTGTGGTGTGTACAGGTTAAAAGTAACCTAAAAGTAAGTAACTGAACAAATCTACGGCAGCATTTTAGGTTTAGGCGCTTCAAAAATGCTCATTGTTTGAGGGTTCATCGGGTTTTCCACTAAAACACAGCTACCAGATGCATTGCTATTGCCAGATAACACAGATTTTCTTTCTTTTAAAAGTTCCCTTCATGCATTTCGACGCCATCTGGCTCTGTTTTTGTTCTTCGCCGTGGTTTCTTCTCTTTCTCACAACCTTTTTCAGACCCTGCCAAAAAGCTATTCTCAGGGCACATGTCTGAATAGACACGGACTGTGGTGTTACACAAGTTCTCTCTTTATTGAAGTTGGCCCTCTGCCAGGTGACATCAGTGAGAGCCATGCTATGCTCTCTAATGTTCATGGTCTTTACTTTCCTGCCATCATTTACTGACAGAAGTACAGCTATGGAGCAGTAGCAAATCTGTGTTTAGTTATATCCTAAAATCATTTAACAAATGAGACCCAAAAACCTGTTTAACTGCTACTTCATCAGAATAAGCTGATTCTCCTATTGCTTCTACCTTACCTGGGATTCCACAATATGTTAAAACACACATGAAATTATATACTTACTACATATACACCTGAAAGAACCAGTGGGTATTGAAAAGGCCATTATTAATAATCTGTTTGTAAAATGCGGCCAATAAGAGGAAGAGCCTCTTCTATTTCTCTCACTACGAACAGTCTGCATATCTGGACAATGACTCAGCTGGGAGTTAACTCAAGTTGGCTGGGAATGACCTTTGACTTACCTTTCATGATGCGTCTCTTTTTTTGGAATAACCTAGTGAGGCCCTCTTGAACCTCTGACACCCTTTACCGCCCTCTGTTTACCCTCTTTGACCCCTTGGCCTCATCTGTCCTCTGTCAAAAACAAGCCTCTGTTCATAAACCTTTGCCAGCTGCACTGTTACAGTGAACACCAACTTTATTCCCACAGAGAAGGAGAATCCATATGAGGATGTGGACCTGAAGCGGAGGAGTTTGGGTCGGACTTCTCGCCTGTTAGAGAACAACAGATCTTGGCCCGCCATGGACAGGAAGCTGAACTCTCCGCCTCAGGTAAGCCAACAACACAGATGTGTTTTCTTGTAGTAAATATAATGCACATCCCCTTTCTGGGTGTCAGAGATGAAACCTGGATAATGTCTTTGAAAGAATCTCACACCTCATTTGTGTCACTGCAGGAAACTGTTTGACATGTTTAGGCCTTGCGATGTTTACGGAAAGGGCCGTCTGCAGAGTTGGTCTGCTCACTTCATTGCCAGGCACTAAAGTAGGAGGCAGGGGGGAAAAGGGGTACATATGGTAACAATGAGTATTTTTTAACAGTCCTGTAAACACTCCCTGACCAGCTGCTTTGTTAGAAATACATCTTTTGATAAAGTCCATCAGAGAAGTAGTGCTGTTGAAATTCAGTTCAATTCAATTTTATTTATATAGCATCAACAAACAGTCGCCTCAAGGCACTTTATATTTTAAAGTAAAGACCCTACAAGAATTACAGAGAAAATGACCCCCTATGTGGAAGCACTTTGCAACACTGGGAAGGAAAAACTCCCTTTTAACAAGAAGAAACCCATTGCAGCGTAACTAAGGAGAGTTCAGGGTCACCTGATCCAGCCCTAACTATATAAGCGGGATCAAAAAGGAGGTGCTTTTTTGAGTTGTTGCTTTCAGTGCCACTCCCCGTGACTGCTTCACGATAAACCTGTATTCTTCCACTCGAATGCCTTTATGTTCACTTTGCATTGTCACTTACATATTAAAGGAAATGAAAAGCTTAGGTAAGCAGACTGAGCATGGGAATACAGTGTGAGAACATTGGGAATACTGGACCCTACTAGTCAATGTTATTGAGATATAAAGACATAGGTTCAAGCTAAGTGTCTTGAATCAATGCACTAGGATAAGTCTTTTTAGAAGTATTACAAACAAATGACATGTATCAAATCTTCCGCTTTCTTTTCTCTGTAACTAGTTGCCTTCCAAACCCAGCAGTCAGTCCCTTCGCTTGCCTGCTCCGTGCGACAGAAAAAGCCACCGGATGTTGAACAAGCGCTACAGCCACGATGAAATGCTGCTTCTCCCCCAGATCGGTGTATCACCATCACCTTGTGGCCTGCTGGATGATAATCTCTGTAACACAACTGACACCCTGGCCTCACACAGGCACTGGAGGATCCCCAAGGTACACACTGTTAGAGTGTACAAAAACACCTACGCTAAGTCATCACTGAGCTTCGAATGTGTTCGCTTTCCTTTCCTGCTTCACAGACCGTCTCAGGTCTCAGTCAGTTAGTGCAGCTCTGGATCACTTGTAATTCCACAGTTTGGAAAAGCTGTTTTGAAGATAGAGCGCCTTGATGCATGTAATCGCTGTTAAATGAGTCTTTTTCTCAAGAACTCCCCTTCAAGCCTTTCTATTGTATTTTCCCGCAGCCGCTAACAGACATGTACTGTATTTCACGCTGTTAGTTTTGGCCATGTCCATTGCGGCTTCCTACACCGGGGCTCAAAAGAAACAAAACTTCAGGTTCTTAACAGAATTTCCTCCTTCCTCTGTCTACAGCTGGTCCAGAGGATCAACTCCATTTACTGCACTAAACGTGGGAAGAAGAGGTTGAAGAAGCTTTCCATGTCCAATGTTGAGACTGCATCTCTGAGAGGTATCGCTTCTCTTTATTCCCCTTCATCCTCTGGCCAGATAAGTGAATAAATATTTGTATCTCAGCCACCCACGTAGCGTTCTCTCTGTGTCCCTTTCATGGCATAAACACGTGTTTGTGAAGAAGCACCCTGATACATAAAAAACCCTCTTCTCTGTGTAATATCTGCCTCCAGATGACAACAGCGAGAGTGAGAGTGACTCAGACGACAGGTTCAAAGGTTAGCGAACACAACTTTTAAGATACCTTCTGTTTAATTTACTGACCTGCTTTGAGACTGATACCTTGTTCTACTAAAAACAGACAGTTATACATATAATATGTTTGCTTCGTTTCTCAGCTCATACCCAGAGGTTATTAAAATTACAGTCCATCCTGCGGCGAGCCCCGAGCTATCGTACACTGGAGCTGCAGCTCATTGAGTGGCAGGAGAGAGAACTCTTTGAATACTTTGTGGTCGTTTCTCTGAAAAAGAAACCCAGCAAGAACTCCTACTCCCCAGAGGTCACCTACCAGTTCCCTAAGGTAAAAGTCGTAAAAGTCATGGGTCTGCTGCCGGTTGCCTCAGACAACTTTTACTTTGGGCATAACAAGAATCCAGAGTGCCAAAATTATTTTGACACAGCAAACGTCCAAAAAGTCACGTTGAATGTGTCAGTGACCATAAAATTCCTGCTGAATGGTTTTCAAGCCATAAATAAATTAGAACCTCTTGAGTATTGTTGTTGCATGACTTGTAAAAAACACTTAGTGCAATTATATTTTTCTATTGCTAATAATAATATTAAAAGATTATGTAGGGGCATTCTAAACTTTTCCCAATTTTGAGCCCATTTGACTCTGCAAGCTGTTTGAAGTTTATGGGTTATTACAGTTTATAAATCAAAGCCCAGTAGCCTGTTTATAATTAAAAGTAACCAGGATCCATTCATCTCACAGGAAAAACCCTGAAAAAAATATTTTTCAAATTATTCGGTTCAGCTGATGTGTACGAGAAGGTAATTTCAAATAGCAGGAAAACGCTCTCTGTGTAGGTGAATTACAGAGGTCACGAGGGACTTTAAGTTTGGACAGGAGAAATGTTAGTCTGGTCATTTATAGGTCATCCACGTTGGATCACAGAGTCATCTGAAGGAGTATGAGCTGACTGAAATCCTTTTCTCGCCTCACAGCTGGATAGGCCCACCAAGCAGATGAGGGAGGCAGAGCAGAGGCTTAAAGCCATTCCCCAGTTCTGTTTCCCAGATGCCAAAGACTGGAGTCCTGTCTCGGAGTACACCAGGTACGTCCAAGAATCTTCCACCAAGTTAAAACTGATTTCACTTACATGCCTGCTGACCCGACGCAACAGACAAACGAAGAAAACTACAGAAATTTCACATCACCTAAACCTAGAAGGGTTGAGTTCAAGTTTTGTTATGTTTAAAAGGGAAAGTTTCAGAAATGAGAAGATGTCAGCTTTGGAAATGATGTCCCATGCAGTCATTTTTAGCTTCTGTTTTAAAAGCTTTTCCATTCGGCTCTTCCAAATAGGCAGAAAATCTATAAAAGGAGGTAGATTTGAACTAAACCCAAACCTTACCGCTTACCCTTTAGATGGCCTGCTTGACTTTGTGGAGGCTAAGAGGTCAAGGCCACAGTGGATATTATACACCTGAATAAGCACCATAGGCTGATTAATACTTATCATAGTTGATAGCAAATCATACTGTACTGTGTGTTATCAATAATAATTTTGTAATGATTGTCTTTCATACACCTCCACCCGTTTGTCTGTGTACTCCACCTTCTGCATCCTTTGAATCTGTAACCGTGCTTTTTTTTATCACAAGCATCCGCGCTTGTCTACGTGACTGCATGTCTTTGTGTGGCCCCTCATGTGTGTACATTTGTTTTTGGCTACAGTGAGACCTTTTCCTTCATGTTGACTGGGGAGGATGGCAGCAGGAGGTTCGGGTACTGCAGGCGCCTGCTGGTAAGCCACCGTTCAGCTCCCTGTTTGCACCCTGCTGTGCCCCCGTTTGTTGTGACAGGCGCTTTTATTTGAACACACGATGCAGTTTTCCTGTTGTGCTGCTGATGTGGCCGTCTGCTGTGTCAAAAAGGAAAGGAATCATTAGAAATAATAATGTTAAAAAAATATGTATAACATGAAAACCTAAAGTGGGTGTGAAACAAGTGAAAAAAATAGACGCAGGAAAAGATTATCACACTCAATGTTACAGCAGCTGCTCAGTAAATACTTTAAATAGTGTGAGCAGAATAACCAACATCCAAACCACACATGTGGAAAGCAGCTATAAAATACATTTAAGTAATTTAATAAAACTATGTTTAATGAAATATACAGCTCTTTTGCTATAAATGCATTTTAAATTTGATATACTTGGGACGAAATAAGTACGTATTGCTTTAAAAGCTAGAACTCAGTCATAAAAAGTGCATGAAAATGTTGTAAAATATAATAATTGAAGATAAAAATCCAGTTGGAACTGAGTCATTGGATTTAACAACAGTTTCTCGGGCGAGGCATGACAAAAAAGAAACCATGAAAAATCCAAACATTGTCATTCTGGAGCATTTCCTCTCCGTAATGAGGCTGGCGAATGCTTTGAAGTGTTTTGTTGAGCCTCCCATTTAGCTTGCGGGTGGAGAGCATGACTGTGTGGGATTCTGCTAATGTGGTGGTGATTTTGTTTGCCGTTTGGTATTTTTTTTTTGAAAATGTTTGTGCAGTGTGTATGTTGTCAGATGTTTACTCGGAGCGTATGTGCTGTCTACCAGACGGATTTCTTGGTAAATTTTAGACCAGCAAAATGTTTTTTTTTTACACATGATCTGCTTTGTTGATCTGAGATTCTTTTTGATGGAAGCAGATTTTTAATGATGGTAGAGAGAGAGAGAGAGAGAGAGAGAGAGAGAGGTGAGCTGCTGTCCTCCAGTAACTTTGTTTCCTCCCTGCTGTCTGTCCAGCAGTTGGCAGTAACCGCGCATTCCTGAGGACTTGAATCAAGCTCCACATAGTTGATTTAATCATCCATTTGGAAACGCAGAGGAGAAACAAGAGGAGAAAATTGTATTCCTAATATGGACAAGTGAATTTTTCTGTGTGGCCTGTATTCATTTGTGTCTGTGTTTTTAAGTGTCTGTGCCCCTCGTGTTTCTATTTGAGTGCACAGAGGACAGCGGATAGGATCAGACAGAGCAGATTACCCACCTGTGTTTACCCACATGAAAGACTTTCACCTCAGATGACAGACTGAATAAAAGACTTCACATACAGCATTAAAGCTATTTCATATTGTCATGGTGTATAACTCATGAGTACATTTTCGTGGTTCTTTTATATATTTGTAATTACATTGTAATTTCTTTCAGTAGTCTTCAGGAATAGTTCTCCAGGTTTCATGAAGGACATTTAAAGCTCTTTTTTGGATGTTGGTGCATTTTGTTCTGTTCTCTATCAAAACGATCTCACATTGCTCCAATAATTTTGGGCTCTAGACTCTGGGGAGGCCAATCTATGACTGATAGTGCTCCACTGTGTGTTTTTTCTGTCCAGATATGCTTTTACTGCACTGGCAGCGTGTTTGGAATCATTGTCATGCTGAAAAATGAAGCGATTGCCAATCAGATGGCATTGCATGGTGGATCAAAACCTGATGGTACTTTTCCGCGTGTTAAGTGGCATAATATTATAAAAATATTCCTGTCAAAACAGTCAAGTACAATGGCTGCACTGAAAATGAAAAAGCTGCCTATGCCCAAAGAAGAAAACAGAAAGCCTTTTAGAAAGCCTGGAGAACTATTGCTAGACCCATTTTTAAACATTACAAGAAAATCTGGCTCAAGACTTTTGCACACCATTGTATGAAGGACTAATTAGTTTCTTCTTCTTCCTTTTTTTAAATTTTTTTTTTTTTTACAGCCGACTGGGAAA
>VUQK01009385.1:41124-57134 GCA_015106715.1 Bujurquina vittata | reverse complement strand
AAATGATTTATGTTGTGAGTTAAATTTAAAAAAAAAAAAAAAAAAGGAGTAAATGCTGTGGTTATTGTAGCCTTTGGGTTTTGCTGTTGTAATTTTATTTTAGCCTGTCTAGAAAACATTTTAATCTTGTCAATTTGACTCATGGGAAGTTAAGATTTAAAAAAAAAGTCTGGCAAACTTGTAGCTGGAATGAATATTGTGGAAAAAGCTGTGGGAGTTTGTCAGTTTTCTCTGTATGTTGCTCTGTAAAGTTTCTCTGGGCTGAAACAGAAATAGGTCACATAGACTTCTGTTTGCTCTACTGCTGATGATGACAGTGGACATGGAAAACATTCCTTATTAGAAGTGTATATATCTCAGATAACATGCGTCACATACCATGTTTGATCCCTGGTCTCGGTCTTGATCTACTGATTTAGTGGGTTTTTTTGTGTGTGTGTGTGTGTGTTTGTGAGAGAGAAAGATTGGACCCACAGTTTATTTTCACTCTCTTTGTGTACATGGACTGGACAGTATGTAGAAGACTGAGGGGAGTTTGGGGGGGGTCAGCCACTGTCAACAAGCGATGGATCGTGAGAAAGACGAGCTGCTATTTGTGAGCTTCATGTTATACCACAGCTGTCGAAGTTAAACCGAATCGCTGCTTTTTGTTATTGTGTCAACAAGCCTCCAGCTTAACCATAGCAACATGTCAGAGTCACGCCACCCCTGCAGACATAGTGGAGTAATCTCAAAATAATGCAGTTTATTGGGCTTACGTTTCCTCATTGTGGTCTATAGTAAATGGTGTTAACTGTGGGCGCGAGAAGTGGAAGTGCAATAAATTAAGGCATTAATTTTTCCAGAAGCTCGAGAACAGTCTGTTGGATCTGGCTGCACCTCAGATAAGCTGCAGGAAGAACAAAGAGTCAAAATACTTAGCTGTACTGTTATGCCTCATATAAAAGTAGCAGTTTCAGGGGAAAAATGGATCAAAGAGTCATTTAGCTTGAAGAAAGCACGCAGTGATGGAAATACATCCGTCATGCTCCAATAGTTTGGTGTCTGGCCCAGTTAGTGATTTAAAAGTAATGCTTTTCCAAACATTACATTTTAAAGAAGAATAAAACGTTTAATTTCGCATGACCGCAGCAGGTGGTGCTTTCTGGGTAAATGCTCAACCCACCTCTTCCCTTTCAGCTTTAGAATTTTTTTTTTTTATAGAATTAAGCTTTTGCCCTGTTTCTACCTCATTTGAATTCATCTGGCTGACCATGATTGATGTGTTTGTCTTCCTCTTTGTCTCCCATCGTCAGCACTCTGTCCAGCTGCATGCATGCTGTGGTTGCGCTCCTCTACCCCTTCTCCTGGCAACACACCTTCATCCCGGTGTTGCCAGGGTCCATGTTGGATATTGTCTGCTGTCCCACTCCCTTCCTGGTGGGGCTGCTATCCAGCTCACTGCCTAAGCTTAAAGAGCTGCCTGTGGAAGAGGTGAGTACAGCGTCCCCTCATGCATTGACTGTCTGCCCCTGACTGGAGTTTATTATTCTGAGTGGGAGTTTTTTCATTTTCAGATTGATGTCTAGTGTACTCTTCAGTCAGGGACCCTCAGATGTTCTTGCTTGTTCTGTTTCTGTCTTCTTGTTCTCATCGTTCTCTTTTATTAGGGTTGTGGCTGAGAAATTATAGCCAGTACAGATCCACACTGATTCCATTATGAACTGGCAACTGTGGCTGTTTCTCTTTCGGTTCTTCTGCCCCTGTTTTTATTGTACTAGGGACCCAGCCAGGTAACTTCCAAATGAAGAAAAGGATTCAATAGTGAGGTCTCAGTTTTAGACAGCAACTTTCCGAGCTTATTAAACAATCATTTTGTGTGCCTGCTTCTCCAGTATGAATACTTTATTGACTTTTGTGGTTCTAAAATGAATATCTTTGGATTTTGGATACTTTGATAAGACATTGGTGAAGTAAAGTGTAGTGATACTTTGCTATATTGATCTGCATCACACATGGCTGGAATCTGTGGCCTTCATCTGATTCTGTTTTTCTTTTAAGATAAATATTTTGGCAGTAGAAGTAGTGTAAATGGCAGCACCGTTAATTAGTTACAAAAGCACTAGTACACCCCGTTTGCACATGGATATCATTAAAGCTTCGCTTTTTCCCAGCATTGACTCCATTAGCGTATCAAACTGAGAGGTGAACATGTGAATCAGAGTTAACACTGACCTACTAACAAGCTGTCAGCAGTGCCAGAAACCTGTTTCTGTCACTCTTCTGGTTTTTGATTGATGCAATATAATATTTATCAAACATATGTTTATATTTAATAATGTGGCTGCAGCATGTTTGACTGATAGACACCATTTTATGGAGATTGGGCTTGAAAGAAAAGTAATATAGTTCACCAAGGGGTTCTCATATATACTTATCAAATGATAATGATACCCTCCTCTTCTCTTTTTAGGCTTTAATGGTCGACCTGGGAACTGACCGCTTCATCAGACAGGTTGGTCCATGTATTAAAAAAATAAAAAACGACACAAATCATGACATTTGATTGAAACTAACTTTGCATGAACTGTGCCCCCAAGTGGCAATTTAAGGACAATTTCTTTCAATTTTCGACATGTTTTTCTGTCACTTGCTTAGGGACATTAATGAGCATTCCTTATTTCTGGCACAAAATAGCAATAAATAAAAAGTGCTTTAATCTTGATTTACTGCAGGAAGATGGCAGGAAATTTTAACAAAGTTAATATAATAAAAGTTCAAAAGGTGAGTAAGAAATGCCAAACGTAGGACACAAGGAAAGACACAGAACGGGAAGATGACTAGATAAAGTAACAAAGCAGACAGAGTAAATTTGGCGCAGGGAAAAAATGGTAATAATCAGACAATAATGAGTGTGGGAAAAGAACAAAGGCAGGAAGTAAAAATTATAGCGAGCCCCAAAAAGAAAAAAACAAACAAACTTCAAAATAACACAGGAAGTGGCAGAAAGAGAGCCGTAGAACGCACCTTCGTAGGCAAACAGGAAGACACAGGCAGGAATGCAGAAAGCCGGAAAACAGTGAAATACTGAGAAAGACAAGAAAATAGAAAAAACTACGAGGAAGCGCAGACACCATGCCAAGGTATCTTGGTTTTCTGTGTCAACATGTAATTGTGGTGTAACAGCTGTCACAGCAGAAATGTCTCAATAATGTGTGTTACACAGCAGCAGCTAACTAAAGTTTGCAAACACGAGCACCCACGAGTAAGCAGACAAATAAAAGATTGCGTTATTCCTTCTTAAAATTAGACTTGCTTTTAAAAGGTCGGGGAACATCCTCCCCATGTTATTGTTTATCTTTAGTAACTGCAGCGTTTTCAACTCTGCAGATGGATGACGAGGCATCGCTCTTGCCACGGAAACTTCAAGCAGCTCTTGAGCAAGCGCTGGAGCAGAGGAATGACATCATCAATCAGGACTCTGACAGCGAGTCAGACGAAGGTGAATAATAAGTGACTGAACGTCTCCTCGGTAACTGGGCAGATGTTCTCCTTGTTAATTGGAGCGACAGCGTGTCTGTGAAACCTGCTGGGAAATGTAAAGAGTCATCTTAGAGATGAGCAATTGCTGCTTTTGGTGGTGATAGTTTGCTTTTTGAGCTGACTGCTGTATAAATGCAGTTATTTTTAATGTTTAGAGTCATTTGGTGGTAAACCATTGAGGAAAATATGTTGTATCTGTAGGTGAATTTCTTTAGATGTGAGTCCCATATGGTCTAGTGGTCAGGATTCCTGGTTTTCACCCAGGCGGCCCGGGTTCGACTCCCGGTGTGGGAATGAGGCTTTTGTCAAGCTACCCAGGGGAGTCATAAATGGTTTATCTGTGAAGTACTGTCACAACATGCTTTACAGAACAAAAATAAAGAGAAAACTGGCATCCAAGTGACATTTATCAGGTGAAATCATTTGTTTTGTTTTTTTAAGCCTACTTCAGATGGATTTCTTGTCTCTGCTTTCCAAATTCCCCTCCAAATAAATCAATCCTTAACTGTGCAGTCATGTTACATCTGCCAAGTGCCACTCATTAACCAGTTCTCACTAATCCAGAAATTCAAGACATTTGGCAAAAGGAAAGATTAAACTACAACTACTACAACAACAATTAAACTAATATTAGTGGACAGTAATGAAGAAGAACAACAATATAAACTGTCGTTGGACGATAGATACATCTTCGGGTGTTCTGAGGATTTTAGGTTTTTCTGCATTATCATTTTGCTTCAGTTCTGAGTGTCTTCTGACATCCTCTGACTTACTTTAATAATATGAAGCAGTTGCACTGTTATTGTTATGTCTCATTTTGTGGTTAATATGACTGAGGGTGATTAGACTAGATTCAAGAACTTCATTGCGCAAACGCAACAAAATTCTTGATCTCGAAGGTTTAACAGTAGCTGTGGGCAGATTTTATCACACGTGGCTGTGATTAATATGTAATTTTTCTGCCTGCAGAGTATAACTCCTTGAACAGCCTGGTGTCGGAGGCGTTCATCCGCTTCTTCCTGGAGACTATCGGACATTACTCCCTGTTTATCACTCAGAATGAGCGCGGGGAGCGCATTTTCCAAAGAGAGGCCTTCCGCAAATCTGTGGCGTCGAAGAGCATCCGTCGTTTCCTTGGAGTCTTCATGGAGTCTCAGATGTTTGCGGGGTTCATCCAAGATCGGGAGCTGAGAAAAACAAGAGCTAAAGGTAGACTGTTGCTCTCTGAGTCACGGCGGGGCGTACGAATGCTCTTTTTTTCATTAAAGGCTGTTTGCCTTTCTTTGTGGATTTCCACCCCTGCATTCTTAGTGCTCTCTGTGTAGAAGAAAGCATTGCACTTGCACTGACCTCTAGTGGCTGAAAGTTTTCATAAGTGTAGTTTTTCACTACATCCCTGCAGGTCCCTGGAGTATTGATGCTTATTTATTTATTTATTTATTTTTTAAAATCTCTGCCGTTGTGTTGACAGGTCTGTTTGAGCAGCGGGTAGATCAATATTTGGAGGAGCTGCCAGACACAGAGCAGAGTGGAGTCAACAAGTTCCTTAGAGGCCTTGGTGAGTTCTGAAGCAAACATGTTTGAGCAGTTGGAAAGTTATAAACAGAAATATTAAATATTTATTCTGTATATGCTAATGTTATCGTGCCAGAGAAAAAAAAGCTACACATCAGCTACAAAATTGCTGCTACACTTTCACCCTCGCTTTATTTTTATTATAACCATCTTACATGATATAAGGTAGCTGTGATAGGTTTCACTACATTATATAATAAAATCCACATTATATTTATTAATAACTTATTCAAAGGAAAAAAACACGTTTAAGCGTGCCTGAAGGTGCTCTTCAAAGAATTTATTAGGAAACCATGCATGTTACCAGTATTGAGATTTATAGACCAAATTTCCTGCTATCATTTTACAAAGTTTAATAGATTTATTTTATCTTTTCGTTTCCAGGAAGTAAAATGAAGTTTCTCCAGAAAAAGAACTGAGGAGAAGACCTGATGTCTCAAGCCTCTGCATCAAGATGACTCTCTGTCTCTGTTTTTTTAATTTTATAAAAGCATGTACATATTATTTCACTGTAAGCTGTGATACTCTTCATTGTGTGTTTATAGTACCTTATGAGATAGCAGTAGCGGGACGGTACACAGCAAGTGAGTCATAGAGTAACCACTGACAGTCGTGCTTGTGAAGAGTGTTATTGGAGTGTGTGAGTATATGTGACTTCAAATGGGTCGTAGGTGAGCGTAGCTGTACAGATATGTGTTCCTTTTGCATTATTTTACGGCAGTGTTTTTCTCTGTTTAAGGTAAAGCCTGTTCAAAAACTGTACATGCAATACAATGAAGAAAATGGTTTGAACTCTTCCTGGAGATTTCTACAAGCTTTTATTAAAAGTGGTCATTAAAATGGTTCCAGTGCTTGAGTGTAAGTATTGAACTAACTAACAGTATCCATGCTCACTCATTTTGGTTAAGTCTAAATATTTTTTTTGAAGCGTCTGCCATTATAAATATGATTTTTTGCCTTCACTTTCCCCTGTCGAATCAGCTAAAACAGCTCCTTATCAATAGCAGTACAGATATACTCCACAGCCTTTATTCCTTTTATTATCAAAACGAGGCCCAAAGCAGTACAGATATCCCATTCAGACATAGACACATTTTGCTTGATGATAAAAACTCACCTTCTCTTACCACTGACATCTCAATGACAGCCGCTCCCAGAGCTATGCATTAGGTTGGTAAGCTCCCAAAAGGCGCAGCAGTCTAACACTAGCTACCACATGCTGCTGGTAACCTAATTACGTCTGTGCACATCACTCCGATGGCTGTCGCTGCCATGCTGTTATTAGCCCTCCTAACTGAGCGGCTCACTGTTGATTCCAGGTGCCATGTTACTCTTCCCCTGCCTGTGTCCTTTATTGCCGTTAAGAGTGACATTTGATGTGAAGTAATCGTGCACAGAGTTTAGGCTGAAGATCCACACCCACAGCCGGCTGTGAAAGAGGGATTCAGCATCTTTCCTTCAGAAGACAAATGAAATCACACTATAATTAAAATTAGAGTATATTTCTGCTTTCAGAATGTAGTAAAAGCATAGAAATATAGGTATTTTTTAATTTTCTTTTTTTTCTTTTATTGTGGATCGGTGAAGCTAACGCCTCTGAGTTAGCAAACTATTTTTTTAAATCTCTGTTTTTCTTTCAAATCTTAATCTAAAATATGCTTAGGAGTTCAATCTGCACTGGAATAAAAAGTGCAATAATTCCCTATCTAATTTAAACATGAAATAAATGTAAACTCCTACACCACTGCCATGCAGTGAAAATTACAGCTGTACTTTGACTGGTGAACACCAAATCTATGTGTTGCCACACTGGAATAGGGAAAATGTGGTATACTGGCCAACTGGCTGCATTAAAATTGGTATTGCACATTATTACATCAATAATTTAAGAACAGGAAGGGATGAGTGCTTAGAGTGAGGGCCTTAAATTGGGAATATACTTCTGGCAGCATGGTGGTGTGGTGGTTAGCACTGTTGCTTCGCTGATTCTAATTTGCCTGTGTGTGTGACTGGTTGTGTGTCTGTGTTGGCCCTGCGACTGGCTGGCGACCTGTCCAGGGTGTAACCGGCCTCTCGCTCTATGACAGCTGGGATAAGCTCCAACTCCCCACAACCCTGAACAGGATGAGCAGAAGAGAATGGACCTTCTACTTCATCACTGCATCTAAGAAAAAATATTTTGATGTTCTTTAGTGGCAGTTTTGAATGCTAGTTTACCTGGATTGACTTTCTAACAACATTTTAAAAAAATTCTTCCAATACTTTGTTACTCATGTAACAAAATTATTCCCCAAATATGGGGAAAATAAAGCTTTTTTTTTTTAAATCACATTTTAATGAGATGTCACTTTTAAATGTATCCATTATTGTGTTTCCTGGTGTTTGGGTTGAGGCAATATTGATACACAATATATATTCAAGCTGAATTTCTGACATTTACACAGGTTCTACAGTCATCTATAATTTTCAGATGCTTATTTAATTTTAAAAGAATGAAATAATATATAGCACTTTAAAAACACAATTACAAAGCGCTTTACCGACATACTAAAAACACACGAAACAGCACATATTTCAGCTCATCTTCCAAATGTAACTAAGTGCTAAAATGTACAATGTTATAACACTTGAATCTGTCGTGATGATGCATGATTTCCGTTTACAGCACGGTGGGGACGTTTAAAATTTGCTACGCATTAATTATCCGAAGCGCTCCCTGCGTTGGGAGGCTCCGTCTGCAAACTTGCAGTCTTCTCGCCCAAGTGTCTCACTTCAGCTTTGAGAAACGTCAGAAGTATTGCACGAGTATAAAATCTCACGATTAACAACGAGACTTGGAATCTCCAAAATTTTGTCCGGGCCAAAGAGCGACATCCGATGGGGGGATCGACGCTCGGAGATGCGCGGGTCAAGGTAAAAGAAAGAAAGAAAGAAAAAACTCTTTGATCGCACAGAGATATGATGGGCAGGCTGTTTGTCGGCACACAGTCTCGCTTCCTCCGGACCAAAAACAACACTGTGACACCCTCACACGCGCGCACACTCATGTTTACCTGACAGGATGTTTTGCGTGATCCGTGCGCTTCGTGATGGGATTTAATTCTTACACGGCCACAGTTTGCGGATGCTTGCTACTGGAAACTATTCGTGTGCTGACTTTGTGTTTGCGTGCTGTCCTTCTGTGTTGTGGATTGCACCATGATGCCATGATAGGGGCGGAATCTCCTGCGCACTTTCTAAAAAATAATATCACGCACAGTGATGCGCTGGCTGCTGATGCAGAGGCAGGCTGTGGATGAAGGGGCAGGTGCTCTGCGATTTGTCTGACGTGCTTGTTGTTATTTTTTTTTTTTTTGCTTTAAAAGGTGCCGTCAGACTGACAGCACATCCAGAAACAGATGGAACAGGTAGCCGAACGCGTAATACACCAGAAGGAAAATCACAGGAAATCCCAAATTCCCACAGCCTTATGCAGTGGGCCAATACAGAAACTACAGAGGTGTGTTCATACTTAATATAAGTTTCCCATGAGGAGGATGTAATATTCAGATTTGGATGTTTACAATTCAGTCATAATCTAGTCTAAGCGCTCATCAGATATTCCTTGCAATAATTAGATGATCCCCAGTAAGTTGTTTTTGTGTTCATTATTAAGCTACATCTCACTTTTATCGCCTCTGTAAGATACAGATATGAAAAATTATTGCTTGCATAATGAATTCAACCCGTGCTCCAAATAATAATAGTTACTGGTGTGCAGAAATGTGTTTGTTTGCTTGTTTTGGTTGTGACATGTGCTGTATAAATAACCCAGACTTTACAAACAAATTCCCATAAATAACTCCTGCACAGCTCTGTAACAGGATTTCATATCAGCAAAATTCTTGTCCAAGGCTACCCACTGTGATTAAGCTCTTGAAACGTTTCCCCTCTTATTTAATGCAGAATTTGAGCTGTATGTGTTCTGTAAACTTTGCCATGGTTATTATATGAAGCATAATTGCTTAACTTTGTCAATGAGGTTTCATTTCAAATAGGATCCTTTGCTTGAATGTAAAGATATCTAATTTAATGCAAATCCCAATCAGCCTGTGAATCCTGATGAGTGTAACTCCACTCCTACAGTAACAAGCCTGACCTCAGCCCTCAGTTTCCTTACTGCTGCACAGTAGCTACAGCCATGTTAGCTAGCAAATTTTAATATAATTTTTAATATATTAATGGTGTGGCTTGTACTACTGTAAATGAATTGCAGTGGTTAACTTAAATGTACATTAATAAATATATACTCACTATACGTACAGTGCAAAATGCTGGAGTCATTTCATTATAGTTTGCTAGGAAATAGGTGCATTTATTTAAACATGCCAACATACTGTATACAGAAGCACAGAATATAAAGCAAAATTAGAGTTTGTACAGTTGTTGAGTTCAAGCGTGAAAGTCGGTATTTGGTGTGACCACCTTTATTCTTCAACACAGTCTGAACTCTCTGAGGCAGCTTTCTTGTCTTCTTTAAGTAGTCTTAAGGAATCGTTCTCCAGGCTTCTTGAAGGACATTCAAAGCTCTTATTTACATGTTGGTTGTTTTTTGTTCCCTTCTCTATCAAGATGATCTTACACAGCTTCAATAATATTGAGGTCTGGGCTCTGGGGAGCCCAATCCCTTTTACTGCATTGGCAGTAAAAGCATACCTGTGATCATTATCATGCTTAAAAGCGAAACTGTTGCCAGTTAGATGGTATTGCATGGTGGATCAAAATCTGATGGTATTTTTCTGCATTCATAATTTCATCAGTTTTTGGAAGATCTCAACACCTCTGGCTGAAATGCAGGCTGTAGACACTCGCTGTTGGACCTCTCTCCTAATATTCTCTTTATATATTGATGGTATTTGAATCTTAAATTTCATATTTGGATTTATTCCACCATAAGACCTGTTGCCACTGATTTTCAGTTCAGTTCTTGAGTAATTTGGCATACCTCAGCCTTTCCTCCCTTTTTATCTGCGTTAGAAATGGCTTCCTGACACCAGGAACACTTCCTGACACTTTTCCACTGACACCAGGTCATGTGTATGACTGTATATGACTTTCAGATACTCTTCATCTGCTGTAGATCGTTTTTTAGACCTGACACTTCTTCTTTTATTCACCACTTTTCCAGTTTCCTCAATTTTTTTACGTGGTCAAGTGCACGGTTTTGCCAAGTTTTAGGCTAGTAGCTCTTTGGGAATCACCATGCTGGTGCAAAAATGCTCTTTCATGTCTGTCAAATTGTGTTATCTTTGGCATTTATTATAGATTCAGCTCAAGAACAAATTATGTGTATTTGCAACAGACTGCTAGTAGCGAAGTGCCTAAAGATACAACTTAAAATGTGTTGACCATGCACTGGTTCAACACTGGGATATCTTTTTGAGGGGTGGCTCAAGACTTTTACACAGCAATTTTCTTAGTTTAGTGTTTTGGGATTTATAGTTTTCCTGATCTCAGTAATATTAAATTTAAATATTAAATTGTGTCACTGGTATGTGAAAAAAGTAACTTATTACTGAGCTGCAGCTTTATAGAACAATAATATGTGATAGTTGTTGGTCTGTCTGCTTATTCTGCCCCCTGGTGACAAAAAAACATATTAATGGCCCTTAAAAATAAAAAATGAGTATATGTCATGTCATTTTATAGCTGTAGCAGTTTAAGTACCCCACAGTGAAAAGATAATCATGATTTGGAAAATCTTAAACTGCAGCAGCTGAAGATGATTTTTTTAATCAAGGAAGTTCAGTAAGAAAGGTGGGAGGGTATTATTATTATATATAATGCCATTCTTGAACGAACTCTTTGCATTTGCTTAATATCTGGCAAGTGAAAAGTGAAGGCGTATCTTTCCTTTTCATAGGGCATTATGAACAGTGAGTTGTTTGAGGGGAGAAATAGTAAAAAGGCATAATAACTTCAGAGTGTTTGAAGATAATCCCGCTTTCTCTGTGACCTCATCACCTCGGTGTTAATAGATGTTACACAGGAGGTGCTTTCAAGGGAGAGATCATAGCACAGGTTTCTATAATTGTGACGTCTCTGGAGATGGTACACGTATCTAGTGCCAGCTTAGCAGAGCAGCGAAGCTGGCGGGAGGTTCCAACGTGAGCAATAAACGCTGTGAAGGTTGCAGAGAAAGCGAGTGCACAGTTTGAAAATGCTACGGAGCTGAGTGAATGAGACACAGGGTGCACTACGACTGACTAATTGTGTTTCAAATTGGGTCTTTGAGTTCACAATGGGGAATGGGATTGCTCTGAGCTCCCTGCTGAAGTATCCAAGGATGAGAAAGTTGTCAGATTTTTAGGTCAGGCTTTAGGGGTTGTTGTTAGGCAGATTTTCTCATAGGTCCAGATGTCACAGTGGTTTAATTCAGGGCTTCTGAGTATTTGATGTGGACTATTTTAAGTTTTAATTGGTTTCAACAGTGACCTCTTCCTTAGTTTCGTTTCTCAGCTTTCGTACTATCTTGCAGCTGTATCTTTGGTAAGTATGCAAGTATTAACTCTATATAGCCCTTCAGTGTTCACATTTGTACCTCTTTTCTTTCCTCTTGCACTGCTCTGTTCATTTTATCTGTCATTTTGAAATCCTAATTGATTTTTTAGTGTCAGAAGGAATAGCAGGAGTGCATCCTAGTCCCATCAGAGCCTGACCCCGTTTCCGTGAGCTACGTTAGAGTGTAGCCCCTCTGGGATTTGTCCCCTCCTCATGCTGACAAAGGGAAGAAGGCCACAGCTGGCCCATCCTAGCCCAGCTCAACTTAGCCTGACAAAACCTCAGCCTTACATCACCTAATCTTGCCTGCTGCAACGAGTCTAAAGGTGCTTGCATTACAATTTCTCCTTCCCTCCTCATTGTAGGTCACTTGGTCTTCCTTCCTTTAATTTGGAAAGGCTTCCGGGGATATTTTGCCCTACAAAAAATAATTATGTTATCTCCCTAATTCCCAATTATTATGCACAGGCTTATTTAAGAAAAAGGATTAGATTTTCCCTCCTTTTTCTTGTTGGCTGCATCAGCGAGCAGGGAATGAATATGAACATGACACTTCTCTCCTCGTTTGCAGTGAGGGGTCCTACACTTGGATGAACCGGGGGAGGAGAGAGCACAGTGAGCCTGTCATGTAAGCCGCCTCCTCTGGGGCCACCTCTCGGTGCACGCTGCTTCCTGCCTCAGGTACAAGTCTCAGTGTTTCTGCTGCTGAGGCGTCAGGCAGCTCTCTCTCTCTCTCTCTCTCCCTCTCTCTCTCTCCCCTCTTCACTCCCTCCTGCTGAGAAGGCAACACATCCCCTCTCAGAGCACGGAAATGGAGAAGGTAAGGTGTCGTATTTTTGCATTTAGTTTCCTATCTTTAATTTCTTCTTTGACACAACAGGAAATTATATTTCTTTCATGTGGCACTTTGTGCACTGTGTGTGCGCTGCATAAAGCTGACAAGATGCTTCTGCTCGTGTTGCCCTCTTCTCAACCCAAAAGTCATGTTAGGCATTTGGAATGATCCTACAATTGTCTCTGAAGAAGTGACAGCGTTTTAAAAGTGGATTTAATCCTGGGGTGCTGTTTGCTGCTTCAAAATTAGGAAGGGTTAGCTACGGACGACAAATTTCCTGGCAGGGATAAATTAATACAAGTGAGAAAAAGCTGTACTTTTTTTTTAATCATCATATAGCTTTTGTGCTTTTATTTTGAAACTGAAGGTGATGTAAACGCAAAAGGCTTAAAGGGCATTTGATTTCTTTTATTGATGAAATCCTGTTTTTAGGTTCCAGTGTATTTTATTGCATGACTTAAATGCTATTGGTTACTTAGATTTATCCTCACGAGTCTCTGAATCATTTTCATGCACGAGAACACATAACAACTCTTTAAAGTGCGATTCCACCCTTACTAAAGCAGCATCACAAATTTGTCTGACATGCCACCTCATCTTTTTAGCACCTTGTCGTGTGTGAATTTTCATTGTACGATTTACGAAAAGTTTCTCTTTCAGAGCTGCTCAGAGTGCACGGAGCCGACTCTTGCACAGAGTCTGTGTACACTTTGCAACAAGTGGTTGTGTTACCAGTGCACAGATGTGCACCAGCATCAGAGAGCTTCCACCACTTCCCAGTACATGGAGTCACACCAGCAGCAGAGGCCCAGTGCCACCCAGTTCCCTGAACTGCACCAGAGAGGCTCCAGCTCCCTGCCGCCTACAGGACAAGGCAAGACATTAGTTTGATTTGTTCACTTGCATGATACATTGTTGGATAGTTAGAAGGACGGCCCTCCTGGTATCTCTTTGCAATTAGCTGCATGTATTTTCATGCATCTGTCTTTAACACGTGTCTCAGTGCTCGGATGAGTTCATTTTTGCTAATATTAGTATTTTGCTATTTAAAGCTCGTCACGTATGCTTGGCAGCTTTGTTGCCAGCTGCTTTTGCTCAAGTTGTCAAATCATAACGAGCACGTCCCAGGCAGCTTTATTGTGATGTTGGAGGGTTAGTGTTTGGTTTGTGTACTTGTGAGAAAAACCGTGTGACTGCGCTGATAGACAGGATGTGGTCAGTCAGATCAGGCTGATGCATACAAGGTGATGCTCAGCTCTCTACCACAGAGAGCTCTGATGATCTGTAAGCAGAAGGTGTGGGGGTGGGGGGTGGGGGGGGTGTTGTTGGGGTTGGCTGGGGTGAGCTGGCCAGCAGAGAGCAGTAGGGTACATTTATTTGCATTATCCAGCTAATGTTAGCTGTTTTGTGGGTCAAAAGTTTCTTCAGTGACCTATTTAGATTTAGGTGAGAAGCATTTTAAGTCCGTGCATTAAAAGTGTGTGTGGCTGACAGTATGTCAGAAAGCCGTTGAACAGCACTTGAAACACTGGCAACTTGCATATTTGTCACTAAACTCGAAAAACACATCACATTGCAGCCTCAGCTTCCTTCAGCTGCCACAACTGTATGCCGTAATAATTTGGTGCCAAAGTGTAGAGCTAGCTCAGCTTTAATAATGCTTGTCAGTAAAACTCACAAGAGTTTTCTTCCAACTGCATGCTGTTACTATAGCACAGCGCATGTTTCTCATGCTCTGTGTGTTTAGTCCAACAATAACCGTAAAGACTGACTTTTATATTAGCTGTTCATTTATTTTTGGACCACTAGCGAGCAGAAGAATAAGTAACTTACAGAAGCGGAGCTTACTCTGGTTAGAGGAGACTTCTGAGGGTTTTACAGCTCTTTGAGTATTTCACATCAGCATATCTGTCCTATCCCAATGACATAAAAAGACACTTTGTATTAGTGATAATTATGCGTAACTTATCAAGAAGACAGTTACAGGCTGTCATGTGATCCCACATGCGATTTGAGTGAACAGACTCTTCAGTTTGTTGCAGGTGACACTGCAAGTCTTTCCCTTCTAATGCATTCACTCTAATGCTGCATGCTGCTGGCCCGAGTGTGAATTGCCTGTTGACTGCTGCTCTGCCCCCCCCTCTCTGTATGTCGTTCAGGCCCGGGGTCGTATCCTTGTTCCCTCCTCATGTGCCACTCTCACAGACAGGAGCCCTTGGAGCTTTTTTGCGAGTCATGTGACCTTCTGTGCTGTAGCAGCTGTCACCTGTCCTCCCACAAAAACCACAGGTCAGTCCTCAGATATACAGCACAAGGACACTGCAGAGAAGGGCTAACCACAGGTTGAAAAAAAACTTCCTGAGAGCAGTAACACACTTTAACCACCTTGTCAGTTTTATCATCTGTATCTGCATACACTACCCTTGGCCAGCCTAACATTCATTAAGTATTCATACCTTTTTGTTTTCTGTGATGTTAGAAAGCAGTAGCTGCCTCGAAGGTCACCTGCATAATGTTTTGTCCTCGGGGGAAACAAATTCAATTCTGGTGTTCATCATGCTCAGAGAATAAATTAGTGAACTTTTTTGCCTGGTGGATGCTATGGTCTCTTGTGTTCAGGGTGGTGCAGATCGGAAAGGCCCTACAGGATCAGCAGTGGCTGTTCGAGAGTCTGATGGTTCAGGTGGAAGAGAGGAGGTCTGCAGTGGAGAGCAGCGCTAAACAAATAGAGGAGAGGTTGGTTTTAGCTTACATGGTCATTATAGTCCAATTTCTGAGCAGCTCCAGCCACAAATGGTCACTAATTCTGGGTTTGGGAGGGACTGAGACATTTGCACCCTTTCTGTCTTTCCAGACTTCACGGAGTGAAGATTGCACACAGGAAGGCAGAGAACCAGATTAAAATGGCAAAGATGATTATGATGAACGAGCTTAACAAACGAGCCAACCTATTAATAGAGCAACTGGAGGTAATTACTTTCTCTTTCCATCTAATCGTCTCGCCAGCCGCAAATCTACACGCAAGAAATCTGTAACTGCCATGATGTGATCACTAGCTCGTGATAAGATGTCACAGCTGCTTATCCCGATATCACAACACATACATCTGTCAAAGCTAGTTGTTGATTAGCTCACAGTCCAACTGCAAGGTTTTCTGTCTGCCACACAATTGTTCATGTGTACATTTATTTATTTATTTCTTTATTTCTTTATTTCTTTATTTATTTCTTTATTTATTTATTTTTTATTTTTTATTATTATTTTTTTTGCAGAAGATTGCAGAGGGCTTTCAGCAGCGTCTGGAGGACCAGCTGCAAGGGGCAATAGAGATATGTGGCCAGCTGGACCATATTCAGAAGTTCATCACCTGGGCTATGACCCATCACTGCACAAGCCCGGTGCTCTTCAGCAGAGCTCTGGTATGCAGATGAGACAGTTAACAGAAGTCCTCCTTCTCATAGAAACACACACACACACACACACACACACACACAAACACACACACACACTCACACACACTCACACACACACACACACA
>VUQK01009385.1:30276-41104 GCA_015106715.1 Bujurquina vittata | reverse complement strand
TGGATGGATGACACACACACACACACACGCACGCACACACACACACACACACACACACACACACACACACACACACACACACACACACACACACACACACACACACACACACACCCACACACACACACACACCCACACACACACACACACACACACACACCCACACACGCACACACACTCACACACACACACACACACACACACACACACACACACACACACACACACGCACACACCCACGCACGCACAAACACACACACACACACACGCACGCAGCACGCACACACACACACACACACACAGGGTCCGGTCCTGTGAGAGAGTTGATAATTAATTTCTTGTAAAGTGGAACAACAAGTGTGAAGTCTCTTTCTATCATCTTTAAAAAAGAAACCACACATTTACATTTAAAGGGGAACTCCAGTTGTACTTGTGAAGGTCAGTTGGACAGAGATTACTGCTCGGTCTGTGAAAAGCATTGTGCTGTACAATGTCCTCCGTGTTTACAAAGGAGCAGCCTGAGAAAATTGCTGAAGTTGCATCTCTGGCTTTAGATCAGCTTGCATTGAGAACTAAAGAAAGCTCCGTGTGCTCTGTACTGGCAGCATGGAGTTTGACATTTACCAGTTAGGCAGGGTTTAAAAATAGGAAAGCTGCATTAAAAAGGGGTAGGATCCAGTGTTTTTGGAGTTTCACCCATAAGGCCTCTTTGTAATCAGTTCTGAGCAAATTTATTCAAATGTATCTTTTATGAGGTTTGTAGAAGTCCAAACTAAATCACTTAAGCATTCCCTCAAACTACAGCCACTTGTGTTTCTGGTCTCATGATTTGGGTGGAGACATATCTGATTCTTGTGTGACACAGCGGTGCAGTGTATAAAAATGATGAATCTTCTGGGTTCAAACCATCTTGTCTAGTTGGGAACTTTCCATGTTTAGTTTACGTGTCCTCCCTGTGGGTTAATTCGTACTACTTAATCAGCCAGATCATGGATGAAAATCTACTGGAAATCTGTCGAGAGTCTACCCCACCTCTTGCCCTATGATAACATCTTTTTATGAAGTTCAGTACCTCTGCCGAGTATTTGTTGAGTTGATTTATTTGTCCTTTGTGTTGATTTAGTTTATTATAGAAATCCAGAATGATCTAGAAGTGTCTTTTGAATCAATCATTAGTTTTTTTTGTCATTTTGCTTTCAAAATGACTTTAAAAAGTAGAGAATATATGTTCTGTTTTTTATATATATATTATATATATTTCCTACAGATTTCTCTCCAGATGCAGCAGCTGCTTGAGGCGTCACAACACTCAGACTCATGGAGTCCACTGAAGATAAAATTCAACTGGGATGCTAGTTACTGGACAAAACAAATTTCCTGTTTAGGTAAAATTAATTTTATTAATGCAAGAAGACTTATTTAGAATATGTTTTGCAAGAAAAAAACTCTGCACTAAAAAAAAAAAAAAGTTAAAGACACACAAAAGGAACTGTTACCATCTATATTGGTTTGATAATTAATTAGCATTATTTTGATGCATGATGTGAAGTGCTGTCTGTGAACCTGAGCTCTCACTGTGACTCTTGCTCTGCAGGCCAGCTGACTGTTGAGGGGGGAAACTGCGCTTACCCACCAGGGTTGGCTTGCTCCAGTATTATGAGACCCCAGCCCATTACCTGCTTGACCCTGCCACCTGTGTTTCACAGAGGGCGAGAGCCAGGCTATGGGTACCAAGCCTGCTGTGAGCCCCAGATGTGTTGCCTGCATGGCATTCACTCTCAGGCAGATCTGCACAATCTGGACAAAAGCCCGCTGGAAGCCACACTCTGTAACTCCAGCTGTGCTCCACCAGCTCATATTTCTGCTTCCCAGCACCAGAGCCAGCAGATCCAGAGGTTCTGGGACTCGGAGAATTCCTTGCAGTGTCCTTCCACTGCATCACCTGTCCCAACCACAGGGCGCAACCAGCGCAGCTGCAGCCGAGCATCTGCGTCTCAGCCACAAGCCGCTGACTCACAATCACATTCTCAGTCTAAGTCCTATCTTTCTCAACACCAACACCAGAAAGAAGTTTTTCCAGATACCCAGGGCCAGCTAAGTGCAGAGCGTGGGAGGCCAAGCCAGCGTCGGGGGAAGCTATCGACCAACACAGCTCTGCAGCAGGAGCTCAGCCACACGGCTGTGGACAGAGATGTGATGAGTGAAGAGAGCTGGGAGGAAACGCATAGAGTGGAGGAGACTTGTAGACAAACAGCAATAGCTGAAAGCATATTGGATGAAGAATTGCAGCAGGGCAGGAGGGTTCAGAGTTCTGTCCAGCAGCAGCAGCAGCCGCTGTGTTTAGTAGGCGTGAGAAAAGAGCAGCAGAGGACCAAATCTGCACTGACCATCAGAGACTACAGAGGTGGGAAGGTAAGAAATTAAGTTAAAAATAGATCCTGACTAATGGAGGTATTGCAATGCAATATATGTCTATATACACATGCATTAAAAATAGAACTGAAGCAACAGTGTATTAAAAAAGCAAGATAAAATAAAAATGAAAAATCTGAGGTGAAGCAACAAATGAGCTGCAGACACAAATCTCTTTGGGGTTGTGTCAGGAAGGGCATCCAGCGTAAAAATGTGCCAGATCAAACATGCAGGGCTACCCACTGTGGCGACACCTTGAGAATAAGGGAGCTGCCTAAAGTAGCTTTTTATATACAGTACGTATCAGTTACGCTCCTCCGTGTAATAACAACAAAATTCAGCTTCAATCCAACTTCATAAAAGCTGCAGAGCTGTGAACATTGTTTGACAGTTGGCCTTCAGATCAAAGTGAGCCATGTGGTGGGATTTTTGTGCACCTCAATCTTCGGTTTTTCACTTCACACGTGGTTCTGCGAAGCTTCTAGGGGCTCAAGCGAAGTTTTTAACCCATGATATGGTAAACCACACAAAGCCGTTTATATGCGTCTCTCGAAACCCACTACTGTTTGGTTAAGCCTATTTCCTCTGAAAACGCGGCTGTTCAAACACTTTTGCTTGTACAAAGGCACCAAAGTCTGCATCAGAAATTCCCTAATGATGAAACATTTAAGTCTAATGAAAAGCCGGGAACACCATTATTTATACATTTGAAAGGCCCATTGTATATTTTTAAATATTGACATGTAGGCAAGTGTTTGAGGCCTTGTTCAGTTTTAATTAATATCCGTTAATGACAGAAACTAAAAGCAACACTTTATATTAATGCCAGAATGATCACTTGCCACAGCTGACAGCTAGCCTCAAAACAGATGGTGCAACAGAAAGCAGCTCCTGCTTTCAAAAAGAAGGGGATGATGGGAAAACAAAGAGCTGCTCTGACAATTATAGCCGAGCAGTTCAGTGCATCCTTAAATCCAGGAGCACGCCGTTCGTCATAATCACTCTCGGTGCCAGAGGTTTCAGCAGTCGCATAATCACCCTTCTCTAAAAATTCTCAAGATGGGCGATCACTAGCACAAAGATGTGTTATTTTTACATTTTCAAGTCACAGCATCTGAAAATGATATAAAGCCACTTGGGCACAGTCATTTATGTGCTTAACCTGTCATTAATGAGTCACTGAGGGAATAGTGCGAGCTGCCAGTTTTTTAGCTCTGGTTTGCACTGAGATAAATTCCCGCACCCCTCCATGATTCCAGAGAGAAGGATTATAGTCTATTTTCCTCTACAGCATGAATCCTGCAAACGTTTCCCAGGGGGCATAGATCAGGTAAGTGTTTTAATCGCATGATGCTAAGGAGCATGTGCTTGGTGTCAGCCTGGTCTGAAAATGTGTGAAAAAGAAAAAGAAAACATAGCTGAGGTGTTTAAAAAGCTTTTTGGGAGACTTGCATCAGGTAAACTGTACTAAGAGAGTGGGAGAGTGGTGGCTTAATCAAAGGGCCACACTGTAGCCCTCGGGTTCAATTTACATATGATAATTGGTGTGATATCCAAAGCTTTCATTGCTCCAACAATAACACTAATATATTCAGCATGTTTGTAAGGATTGAGGTGTTCCCAGAAAAGGCTCTGAGTGATGTTTTTGTTCATTTGGTGTGTGCCCGTGTGTGTCCATCCACTTTTTTTTGTCTCCTTTCACTTGTTAATGGCACGAACAGGTGCATCTGTGCATGCGATGCAGCTCGAAACTCCACTCAGTGGTGTGTATATGTTTATGTTTTTTGACAGAGATCCACATCCCTGGAGGTATCAGTGACAGCTCACGAGTGTGTATCTGACGTGCAGAGCAGCAGGCTTAGCCCTGGCTCAGTGTGCTCGAGGAGGAAGAGACGCTCCCAGAGCATCCCGACAGAACTGGCAGCCCCATCCACCAGCCCTTACACTGAAAGGCCCACAGGATGTGCACGCAGCCTAGAGGCAGGAGCTGCAAATAAGGTAACCCTGCATCAGAATATATTCACACATGGGGAGGTTGTGCTGTCAGATATATTAGAAATAATCACAGTTAGAAGGTGCACTCACCATGTCTGTGTTCAAATCTTGTTATCTCTGGTCACACACACGCAGATCCACAATAAAATCTGCAGCAACAAAACTAACAAAAAGAGAAAACACCACAAGATCCATTTAGCACCAACGGACTGAGATGCTCAGCTGTCGCTGGGTTGCTATTTTTCATGTGCTTTAAGGATTTTATTAGCCACGTGAAAAAAAAAGAACAAAGCCTTTTGGAGTTTCAGAAGGAGCCGAATAAAAGTAAAAAAGAAACGTGGAGTTAGTGAGCTTGGCACACCTCTGTATGTGTAAAGCCCACTTCTCATTTCTGTCTCAGGCTAGGAGCTCGAGGTTAAATTAGCACACCCACACCTCTGCTTTGGTGTAATGCACATACTGTACGTGTTAAAGTTGACAAGGAAGAAGAATGAAAATGAGCAAGGGAATGATGGTTCTGCTACATCAATTTTACTACTTAAATTCCCCGTGTAAGTCCAACAATGTAGTAGAAATGTGATACTAAATCTGTGCAGTGCTCTTGTAAAAATGTGTGAAAAATAATAAAATCTGTGAGGCATTTAGTTGAACAGTTTCCTCAGGAGATAACCTCAGGAACGAGGAGCCCATTTTTCCAATCATTTTTGACAGTTTTTTATCATTTGAAAGATTGCATAAAACTACAGGATCCTTTCAAGTCATCATTTTGCTTAACAGCTCTTTTTCCTGTTGACTAACATTTTTAGATAACATTTGCTTTGGTTTCAGTATCACATGGTGGATCCCAGACAGAGGAGAGCTTCAGATGGGGTACTTTGTGTGACTAAGGAAACTTCAACGGAACCTCATTTACTGGTCTATAAAACAGAGCCAGGTGCTGGATAATACTGTGAAATTATTTCTTGTCACTTAAAAAAAAAGTTTGTGAAGGCATGCCCATATTTGTATTTTTTTTTAGATCACTCTGTCACTTATATAAATGAGGAGATTGGTTTTGATGCCAAGAAGAAATGCAGCTTCTCAAATAACAGCCACAACAGGTACGTAGTATCTTAAAAATCAAACATCAGTCTATGTGTAAATCAGGAAGAGATGGTTCATTTTTTTCACTTTTTTTTTTTAACAGAAATTCTCAGAAAGACTCAGAAAGGTCCAGGGTTCCAGTGGTTTGCCTCGAGCGTCTCAAAATACTCGTGTCTCAGCTCCCACCGCATGGAAGAAGACAGAGTGACCCTTTACCTGCCAGCGGGATGGACAAGAGTGAAACTCTCCCTCAGCAGAAAACCTGGCGAGATGTAATGCCCGAAGTATGGCTTATTTCATGTTTTGAAGCCACTATAGCAGTCATATTACAGAAGATTTTAAAAAGAACAGCTGTTAGCTATTGTTACAGGATGTGTTTCATTTGTTTAGATGGTCCTAGTTAGGGGTTAAAATGACTCTTTTTACACTTTGGCATGGGTTAAACAAAATGTGATAGAGTGAGTTAATATGGTTTAAGATTAGCCTGGCTAGCTGCCACCCTCTTTATTATTTATGCACGCCAAAGCGGTTTATAAGGAAAATGGGGAAAAAATGACTTCCTTCCTCTTCTCTTGTGAACATAGGGAATGGTGGGAGAATCTCGCTCGCTCGCAGCACCAGAGCGACAAACTTGTAATGAGTCCACAGCACAGTCAGCCAGCAGCCACAACAACAGAGGGAGACCTATTTCTCATAAAGCATCCACACCGCCCTCCACTGACTCTAAGTATGTGCCACCAAGTTTCTATGAACTGGATCTGGATTCTGACTCTGATCCCAGGTCACTCTCAGAGGATGTAGTAGTCTCACAGGCTGATTCAGACCCACAGCTTGACTCAGATGCATCACCAGATTCTGACCCAAATGCAGCGTCTTCGTCAGAGGCTGAACTTGAGTGCGTAGCTGAACAGAAATCCGGAGAGATGGGGCTGTGTGGCGACTCAGAGCCAAGTCTTGAGTATGAGGCAGACCCAGAATCAGATGCAGGACAGGATGGTCGAGGGCTGGATGCTGATACAGAATCAGGTGATGCTGAAACCGAGTCCGACATCCAGCCTGGATACGACCCGACTTTTCAGGGCGAGATTGATTCTGACGTTGCGTCCGATCAGCCTCCAGACTCTCAGGGCTCCGTGGCATCTGAGCTCGATGTGGAATCTGAACCTGAGCTGACGACTGATGACCCACAACCACTTCGCTCTGACCTGGAAGAAGAGATTGGTCCCAGTCACAGGCCGCTCCTGATTGCAAATCCTCTTGGCACAGAGGAAGGCCAGCCTGAGCAAGACAGCGCAGAGATGGAGAGTGAGGATTTTTGTGCCGTGTGTCTGATCGGAGGGGACCTGCTGTGCTGTGATCGTTGCCCAAAAGTCTTCCACCTCTCTTGCCATATCCCTCCTCTGCTGAGCTTCCCCTCGTAAGCTAACATGAAATTTCAGCACGATCCTCTCACTTCCTGTTAAAACAGTTTATATAAAGCTGGCATTATAACCTAATGTGTCTAATCTCATTCAGAGGTGACTGGGTGTGCACCCTGTGCAGAGATATTCTACAGCCAGAGGTCGAATACAGCTGTGAGAATAAGAGAACATCTGGAGAACACGCATCAGCACATGGGCTAGTTTCATGTGACCAGAGAGTAGGTCATTTTATTACTGGCAGTGAACAAATTTATATATCAGTCATTTTGATATGAAATAGTAGGTAACACAGCTCTTACTAATCATACTAGTTAAGGCTGTGCATATAAATGCAACAAAACCTCCATAAATGTCTGTGTGTATATTATCATATAAAAATGGCTGGTATAAAAATGTCTATAACAAAGGCTTCTAGTTTTGGATTTTGTTTGGATTTTTTTTTAAATTTTATACCTTTTTTCATTTGTGTTTGGTTGAATCTTTGCAGAAATGTGAGCGGCTGACACTCCTGATCCTCAGTAACATCCTGAGTGCTCCCTTCCAAGAACCCGTCAGTCCACTTGTAAGCCGATCAACATTTTCTTACAGTCCGCTGTATTTTTTTTTAACAAATTATACTTATAGACACACAATAGTACCATTAAGTTCCTAATGTTTTATTGTTCAAAAAAAATAATACTTTGACTGCTGCTGTATTTGACAGTCTTTGTCTGCCTAAAGATTCCCTCATGGGTTTTATCTGTAATTCAGTTCTAATCACATTGAGTTTTTGTCAGAGTGAGTGTGTCCTTCAGGCATTAAAATTGTGTTGAATGCATTTTTTTCTTCATAAAATATTTACATAACTGATTTTTATATGCTATTTGAGGCATTCTGTGATTATAATTCATGCTTACAGCAGCGAGCAATCAATGTATTCTGCGGCATTTTAGTGTGTATTGTGTTTATACTGTTTTATAACTCATAAAGATATTACTCAATAGTGATAAAAAAAAAATTCCACAGTACACAACACAGAAACAGGCTGCCTCTAATTTACCATGTTATGTTATCAGAGGTAACTTGGGTCTTGGATGCCTAAGTTAGATTAAGGTTGTGTTGCAAGCACACACCCTGTACATCTGTCACAGTGATACATTATGGAACTCATGCAACATTTATGTGATGCATTTTGAAGAGGAGAGTGCTCTGAGGTAATTAAATTGGAATTGTTTTTAGAGAACTAAAGTGGCTGGCTGGATAATACAAGAGTCTTAAATGCCACTGCTTTCTCTCACAGGCGCGCCATTACTACCAGATCATCAAGAGACCGATGGACCTGTCTGTGATCAGGGCCAAACTCAGCAAGGGGAATACCCAGTGTTACAGCTCACCTGATGAGTTTGTTGCTGATGTCTATCTCATGTTCCGCAACTGTGCAAAGTTCAATTATGTAAGTTCAAAATCTAAATTCTGTTTGTTTGTCTGTAAACACGGTTTCACTGCTTCACTCTGCTCTTCACTCTCTGATTGCAGCCTGACTCTGAGGTGGCCCAAGCAGGCCGCAGCCTGGAGGCCTTCTTCACCTCCAAGCTGAAGGAAGTGTTCCCGGGCAGAGTTTTCTCCGTGGCTGAGGCGGATTCCGACAGCGATGAGTACGATGAGGCCTACAGAACTGCTGAGAGCGGTTTCGCGTGGCCAGAGAGGAGGGAGCAATGCCACAGGAAGAGGAAAAGGAGGCAGTCTCTCAAGTCGAGGAGGCTGCATTTCTAATTAGAGCTTAATGGTGTGCAACCATGGCGGCAAACATGTTGTTTTTCTGTATAAATTTGCTGTTTTTATTTAGCAACCCGAGGGAATGCAGAAGTGTTTCCATTCTGTGATCTAAAAGTAACCTGACCTTGTGGTTTGCAGTAAGTATGACAGTGCTGCCATCTGATGGGAAAGGGTACTGAAAGTACTAACTAATGCAGGCGTCACTGCTGTCCATGCAGCTCACTGGAGGAGCAGAGTATAAAAATAAAATTAGGTTTAGGTCACATATTATAGGCTACACAATTGTACCTCTGTGGATCTCAGTTTGTTGCTTCTACAGCTATAAAACACATAGTGAGCTGATGCTATAATACTTACTTTATCATATCATGTTTTGCATACTAAGCATTTGCTCCTGATACACTGCACTGCTTACTGTTTTATGCTAACATAAAGTACCTTACATATCTTACGTCATATGCTTTATTGTACAGAGGATGCTGTAGTTGGATGCTTATTAATCACACTTTGCATCTTTATTAAGTGGACTTTTCGTACTTTTTCAGGCCATCATAGCCCTGATTATACCCAGTACTTTGTCGGTAAATTCTGTACTTACCATATTCATGAGCTTTCAACACATTTATACATGTGTAATTGTATAAAATTTTATTTTACTATATGAACGATTGCAGGCAATTAACTTAGGTTTGATTATTGTTATAATTATGTGTTTCTGTAGCTTTTTTTGAAAAGCAGCAGCAAAATGTTTTGATTAGGGAAATAGAGAATGTGAGGGATTGTGGGCACCGTAAGCACTGTTAGAGCTCAGTGGGGCATTTTTATTGTTATAGGATTTAATGTCTGGAACAAACAGTTTGCATTTAGCTATCAGTTAAGTTTGTGTATGTATTACGTATCATTTACGTTGGAGCAAAATCTTCCACTCTTCTATTATCAGAATGTCTCAGGCTTGATAAAAGTGTACGGTATTGTTATCTTTCATTATTGATGAGTATAAAAATGTACTTTCTGTGTGTAGAGAATTACTGTTGAAAGGAAATGTGTAATTTTACAAATATGCTGTAGCACATTTACTGTTGTTAACTATGCTCTACTTGGTTCCTGCAGCTTAAAATAGGCGTTGTGTGACATGATGGCGATGGATGTACAAAAGTAGCGAATGTACAGTATATGTAATGCGATTTCTTTTGACATTAGTAGATCTAATAAGCATAAGGGAAAACTGCCATAGTTACTGTCACTGTTTCAAGAGAAAATGTTCATTTTTTTCATTTTTTTACTATAATTATAAATGCACAAATATGAATATCAATAAAAAGCATTCAAGAAAACAGTGTGTTTGAATTATTATTTAATATACAAAGTTGTGCAAAAGTCCTGAGCCACCCCTGATTTATTTATTTTTTGATGATTTGGAGCAATAGTTTTTAGGACATTGGCTGCTTTTTCATTCCCCTTTTTTTGTTTTTTTGATTGTTGAGCCACTTAACATTGACCTGTAAATCCCTTAAGCATAAAAAAGTCACCTAACTCAAGGGATGAATCAGTGTTGTGTTACACATAACAGACAACTGAGCAAAAAAAATATTTAAAATTGTATCTTTAAACACTTTGTTACAAACACCCTGTCTCAGAAAAGACAATTTCTTTAGTTGAATCTATTAAAACAACTACAGCAGATGAACACATCTGAAAGTCATGTTAAGGAACAGGAACAAAATCCAGCAAAGACCTGACACAGGCCTTCAGCTGATCCATCTTACTGTTCACTGAAACTCAGTAATAGTCTCAGTGGAAGGGTGACTGCCAAGAAGCAATTCTTAAGGAAGGGAAACAGAGAAAAGGCTGAGGTATGCCAAACTACACAAGAACTGGACTGAAAATCAGTAGCAGCAGGTCTGATGGACCAATGGATCCAAATTTGAAAAATCAGAACAGTACCAGTGGATTTTCATCCACCATGCAATACCATCTGGAAAACAACTAATTGGCAATGGCTTCATTTGTGAGCATGGCAAAACACTGCCAGTGTGTATGTAAATAGAAAAACACACAATGGAACACCATCAGTCATGGATTGGCCTCCCCAGAGCCTGGACCTCAACATTATTGAAGCAGTGTGGGATCATCCTAAGAGAGAACGGAAAAAAAGCAGCCAA
>VUQK01009385.1:5236-20154 GCA_015106715.1 Bujurquina vittata | reverse complement strand
CGAAACACACATTACATCGACTGCCACAAAGTATTTATTTTACCAGCTCGGTTTTTTAAATACTTTGTGGCAGTCGATGTAATGTGTGTTTCGTGCAGTTTCAGTGATGTCCTCTAACTTTAAACCACCCAGAAGACTTTTTAAACAGCAGCCATTTTGACATGAAATAGTCGAAAAGCTCACGTTTCTATGTGTTTTTTAACGTCTAATATCTTTGGTCGTATTGTAGGCTGTAGTACACAGGATTTACGAAGGGGTTTTATATAAGATAAAGAAATGACCTGTTTTGCAGGTATGACTCTTTCTGACTCTGTTATTATACCTGCTGTGTTCTACATTATCACCAATCCAGTCCTTTTTGGCCAACTGAATTATCTTTATAAACCTATTATGTGATATTTGTTGCAATTTCTGGCCAGCTCTCTTGAAATAAGATGTTTTTAATGTCAGTAAGACTTTTTTTTACCCGAATAAATAAAAGATATATAAGTCACTTGGGCAAAATCTGATGACAGCTTCTACCTTGTGACAGGAATGGTGTCTTGATGTCATTCATGAAAGATGTTTGACACATTGTAGTTCAGTAGTTGCAACACTTGAAAATATGATTGATAACACCTGTGTGCTATTTCATGTCAGATTAACTGCACTGTGAAGCGCCCGTTTTAAGTGTCTTAAAACTTTATTTGTAACCCGTCTTAGTCATAAAGAGTCCCACAGCTTCTTTTGTAAAAAGATGAATACTTTTTAAGCCATTATCATTAACAAATGATTAATATTTGATGGATGGGACCTTCTGTATATTCCCATCTTAATGTGTCTTTTCTCCAGCTTCTCATCAATGTAAATTTGAATTGTTCTTGTTTCTGCAGTGGCCTACATTTTTCTAGTCGTCTGCCACCCTAGCTTCCCAAGGCTGAACCCAGCAAGGGCAGAGATTAGCTTCAACCAGGATTAAACCAATGAGAAAATTTGAATTTGTTGGCCCTTATCTCCTAGCAACATGTGGAGAGCCCTGAGCAAATGGCAGAATTTGATCTTTTGCTTCCTTTTGGCAAAGCATGTTTTCTTGCCAATAGACACTTATCAAACATGACCACTGAACACAGCGGGAATTTTTGGAGGGGCCTTTAAATGATTTGTTTATAGGAAAACTGCATGCATTTCTTGTTTGCAGTGTGGGAGAAGCAACTTAGTTGCACCTCCTTTTTTTGTCAGTCTTGTAGTCCACCAGCTGCCAGGTACAGTGTAATTTTGCTGCTCTTTAGTAAGTCTGTTGTGTGCTTTAATTTCTTAATGTTGTTGGTGTAGTGTATTTAGACCAGAAGCTTTGATTATCTCTGCATAATATTAGGATTCACTCCATAACTTAGTAGATGGGATATTCGCATTCTAAACATGCAATTTCTTGCCTCATCAGGTAATGTAATTCCACGCTTCATTAGGACTGTGAAGTTTATCATTTGTCATCAAAGCCAAGCTGTCAATAAATGATTAAGTTTCACATGAGTAAAATGTAATATTGGGGCCTGAGCAAAACGGATGGCAGTGTACATTTTAATTGCAGTTAGTAAGATTTTGTTTTTGTTTGATTTTCAGGCTGTATTTAAGCAGCTGCTTGTTACAGCTAGGGGCAATCCTGCAGAGCTTAAGCCCAACTTATTTTTACAGTTTATCCAATTAAAGGAAAATGAACTTCTAAATGTCCTAAATAATAATTGAAATGTTTAATATGTTGATGGTCTGGTTAAACAGAGAGTGGTAACTGATTTTTGTGTTTACCAGCATTTTTCACTAACTTCCCACCAACCTGTATTATGCTACAGCTGATCTATATCAATTATTTCCAATATTGATTGACTACAGTTAATAGGTAACAAATTACTAAATCTATTGTTTAGTTTATAAGATGACAAAAAACATGATTATATATCATTTCCCACAGTAAGGGGCTATTTTCTTATGCGCTGTCTATATGTTAGGCAGAATCCTTACTTATTATTGACATTGATGGGGTTAGAAAACCAATATGTACATTATATTAGCAAATGAAAGACAAGCAGTTTTACGAGGAGAAAAGGTTCTAAATTACTTTTCTGTGTCTTTTCTCTTTGCTTGTTGTTGCATGCTTAGCTCGAGACCATTTCTATTTATTAGTTCCTTTGTATATTTAGTTAGTTAGCAGTGAAAGTAAACAGAAATTGCTGTCTGACAGAATGATGGAGAGGTAGGACAAGTATGGGCTTGACCTGTGGCTCTAATTACTACCTCCTGACACTGGAGATGAGACAAAGTTCAATGTAAAAAGTGGACCTCAGCCTGTGTCTCCTTGGGGCTGGGGTGTACTGATGTTTGCTTACCTGTCAGTGTTTCTGTAGTTGAAAATGCTGTTATTTGTGCTATCTACTGCAATTTCTTCCTCATTAGAGCTAGCTAATAATTATGTGTATTTTCTTGGGTCAATGCTATAGAGATGGGAAAGAAGATCCATACATAGATTTTGGTGGTACTCCAGCTCTGACTTAATCAAGTCAAGAAAAGAAAAATAAGCAGCAGTCTAGCCTTGGTCCTTCAGGGAGGTTTCAAAATTCCACGTTTTGTAAGTACTGATGTAGGGGTAGCTGGACAGAAGATGCAGCCTTAATGGAAAACATTTTAGGTACACAGGTGGCACAGGGGCACACTTCTTCCCCACCACTGCAGAGTGGTTCAAATCCCAATTGTATTTCCAGCAATTTGGTCATGCAACAAACACAAGTGGCCATGCTTTGCAAGCCACTAAATGACCATGTCTTTGCCACTCCATTAGCAATTCTTCAGTGTTGTCAGTGGCTGTTTCACCAAAGAGCCCAAGCTGTCAGTGAATTTCCTCACTGGAGGCCATTTGTAGCTTTTGTCAGATGCATTTACATTTTAGATCTTAAAAGGAAAGGTGCCGGTACCGTGGCTTGTCTTTACTTTAATTCTTTACTGCAATTTTGTGGTGCATTTTGGCCAATGTCTGTTCATTACTGCACTACTTTAAGGCCTCAGTTTAGGTTTGTGGTTGGGTGCAAGGTAAGTGGTAAAGATGTTATTATTATCCTTAAGTTTAAAAACAGAGTTAAGTAAGTCATGTATTGTATTTGACCTGTAGCTTGACCTGTGTTGTTAGAAACATGGGTCTAGATATTGTAGATAGGCACAGCAGGCTTAAAGCAATTCAAGACCTGTGTCTGTGACCCTTTTAAGGTCACCCTAACCTGAACATGAACTTGATATCCTATTTCCTTTGCATCAGAGATCTGGGGCCAAGGACCAGTCACCTCTGTCTGGGAGATACCTGAGGTGCTCAAGACCCTCCTCCAGTCTCCTCAAGTCCTCAGTGATACACTCATCACAGCCTCTGTCTCCACAAATGAGCTGTGATTGAGGTGATTGGAATTTCCAGAGGCTGTCACAATCATTTTGATTGGAAAATAGACAGGAGAAAATGGGAGAGACAGGCCTGTTATGGGAGCCCTGTCAGGGCTAAAATAATGCATCAGAGTGAAGAGGTTAAAGACACCGCTTCCTTGTTAATAATTAATTGCTGTGCGTGTGGTGGATCCACTTCATCGCTCCCAGTCATCACTTGATAATTGCTTTACATTTAATTTGGCTTTAGAGACTGTTTTTCAAGCTGGGTAAATTGTGCTTAAAGTGAATATGGGCTCAGACAGAGACAGGAGTTTGGTCATAAACCACTAAAAAAAATAAAAGTGCGACAACTTTGACTGGGAGAAGTAAAGTTTTAGTGATTCTGTACACTATCTGAACACCAGACTTGGAATTAACATCGTTAGCAAACTTAAAAATGTCTACAGCATAAATAGAGGAAGCTTTAAAAAAACCTAATCGTTGACACGTTCTTGAAACTAACTGAAATTTCTTGCATTAGTGAATATTTGTGTGTGTATGTCAGCATTACCTTATTTTTTAAGCCTGCTTACCACTGTGCATGCTATGCCTTTAGGTTTTTATAAACATGGCTGTCAAGCATTGATTGGGCTTTAATGATTAGGAATATGGTAAACTGGATCATGAAAGGAAGCAATTACTTTTCTCGACTGACCAGAAGATGTTCAATTAATCTCTTCACAATGTTGGTATTTTAAGATAAAACAAAAATAAAAAACATTTTGGTTTTCCCAGATTTTTCTATCAAAGTAAATAATTGATTAACCAAAGAACTACAGGTCAGTTAAGAATTTATTTTGTGATGGACATGCCAATTTAAGAAAGATAATGACTGGTTTCTCTTTCTATCTGTAGATGACACAAGCAGATGTTAGTGGAGTAGACATGAACCTGAAGTCTGCACGGACCAGTAGGTGCACATCAGAGAGGAATGTGCGAGATATACGGCTGAAAAATGATGTGGACATCAGGGTATGCAGAAATTCTATGCATGATTCCACTGACAAAGTTAAACCTAGTCTTTTTTTTTGTCCGGCACTAGAAGACTAAACTCCACTTTGCAGCTGTATAACCTCCTTTGTTGGTTAATTTCACTACTCAGTTTTCTTAATCTGAGGCAGCCAGCGCTCAGTCTTGCGTGCACACAGATAACAATCAAGTTAATTAGACCTGAGATTGAGCGAACTGCAGCAGCAACTTAATCATTTGTACCTTGATTAAAAATACTATATTCTGCAGCGCCAGAGAGTGGTGTTTTTTGTTTTTAGAAACCTTTAAATTAGGATGTACTTTGCAACACAGGTCTTAAGTTAGGACACAATGTTTTTGAAAAACAACAGTGAAATAATCCTGAGGTCTTCAACACATGCTCAGGGGAAATCCTCTGCTGTACATGACTGACGGTGAACAGATAGATATTAGAAATGTATTAATGTTTTCTCGTTTTCCTGTGCCCATAGGAAATTTATGAATTTGAAAAGAAATTGGGTCAAGGTACCTTTGGAGTTGTTTATGAAGCCACCCACATAGAGACACAGACAAAATGGGCCATTAAGACATTTTGCAGACCAGCGGTGAGTGTATCTGGCATCCCTCGAGGAAGCCTGTTTTTTAATGTGATACAAAGTTGCTCTAGTAAGTTATGTTTGGAGGGTAACAACAAATCCAGCTGTGATTTGACTTTCTGCCACATCAGGCAGGAAGTTCGAAAGTAGAGATGGTGGATAACGAAATAAACCTTCTCAAACAAATGAATCATCCTCACATAATACATCTTGAGGCAGTCTACCGCTCGACCATGGTAAGCATCGCTATCCTTTAAATCACAAATTCAAAATTAGCATAATTAAGTGAGTGGGTGAATGTAATGCATGTAACATATCACAGTGTCTATTACCGCATGCCGCTCTGCATAAATATTACTGATGAACACACAAATTGTCTGTATAGTAAGATGCATTTATCTTCTCATTTCTAGATGATTTATTTGGTTACTGAGCTGTGCAAAGGGGGTGATCTGAGGAAGCTGTGGCAGCAAAAAAAGTTCTTCACAGAGGATGAAACAAGGGATATAATCTGTAGTTTAGCTGATGCTGTTGTCTACCTTCATAAAAGAGGTAATGTCATTTTACAGATTGATCTTATCTACGCTAATTATACTCTCGAACATGCAGTTCAGACTGTGTTTTGAATAAATTGAGTTTCAGTTAATTTATAGTGGTGCTACAATGCCATTATAGTATTCAAATTGTTTTTGCCCTCAATGATGTGATATTCCTTGCCATTAGGGCTTTCAGTCTCTGTAGAAAGGTGTCTTATTTTGATAAAATGGCAGTAATAACCAGCTGCCAGGAAATAAACATTTTAATTAAATTGTTTATTTCCAAATGCTGTTTCCCCTTTGGTAAAATCTGAGGTTAGAGGTAATTTAGGACATTGCTTGGTAATGAGGCATCATTTCATGTGGCAAATGACTGATGTAGAACAAACTAGGGAACAATACTAATTAACAGGAGTTTTTCACATGGAAAGTCCTTTTGTGTGTTTTTCTTTGCCTTCACTGATACTAATGATAGTAAAGTGAGAGTGCTTGAATTAGGTGTCCATAAACCTTTCTTTCTCAAATGACTGATTGTATAACTTGGTTTAAATTTATAGATCACTTTTTTTTTTTTTACCTTAGTATCATTGGCACATTAAACTGTGCCAGTGAGGGGCGTCCACACAGGAAGCGATTCGCTTGTTATCAATTTGTCGCTGACGTTTGGTCAGATTGCCTAAGAAACCCTCTAGTGCAGAGGGGAATTAATATTCCCAATTAATAAATAAAATGTAAAAAATTAAATTAATAAAATTAATATTGAACCGAATTGAGAACTGGGGAAATGAATTGCCCACCCCTGCTCTAATGTATTTACCCCTCATGGGTCAGTCAGTGGTATTCTTCACTCTCATTGACAGTCGCCACAATCACTTGCCTTGAAGTTGAGAAAAGGCGGTAGTCACTGACTTCCTGTGGTCTCTGGTTGCCACATCACGGCTAGTTGCTTTCTGTGTGGACCGCATTTAGCTGTACATAAGCTGAGCTGGGCTTTGAGCTTTAACACTAACATATAATATATAATAAATAATATAATAAATGTTTTACTGAACTGTATTGTTCCTTAATGAGTTACTTTAAGGATGATTACCTGAATTAAATGCACCAAACATTATTTATATAGGTTGTAGTTGTGAATTAATTTGTTTTCATTAGTATTTCATTAAGTAATCAGAAAAAAAAATGCAGAACTAACTAGTGCATTTTAAAACTGGTACTTCTGTTTTAGTCTGTGTATAATTATTATGTATATGAAAAGGAACTTAGAATTCAGGTAACAGAAAGCATTTTAAAAATAGGAATTACTACATAAAAATATGTTAAATGGACAAAAGTAAAAAGCATTTTCAGGTGTTTGTTTGCACATGAGTTGCTCTAACTTACTTTTCACACACCATCAGCACTGTTGCATTGTATAATTGGTTGCTTCAAATAGTGCACTGAATAGGACTGCCCAGGGCAAATTGTATTTTTCCTCCTGCCTTCCCTCTCTCTGCTAAGTTAACAAGGCCCTTCAGTCTGCTCTGCTGTAAGCAAGAAAAACATAACTGTGTTAGCATCTTTGGAACATACAATTTATTCTAGTGACTGAGTTTAAAGTTATGTCAGATGAAAGGTTACACATCTAGTTTTCTCTTGTTCATCTCTTCAATTCTTGGCCTATAATTCAAGAAAAGAAACCAAAATATTAACATGAAGGTTTTGTCAGGTGACTTTTTATTACATGCACATGTTCCACTGGGCCAGCCCATGAATCTGCTTAGTTATTCCCTTTGGGGACATTTATTCTTTGCTTTACTATTATTAAATACTTAAAAGATGCAGCTAACCTCCAAAACACAGCTACATTTTGGTCCTGCCTTTGTCACAGGCTTATATTACAATAATAGACTGTCTTTATGGTAAAATTGATGTTTTAGCAATGAATCATGGTTGAATCATGGTTATCAGTGGTCTTATCACTAAGCAACCACTTTTCCACTGTTAAATAAAAAAAAACAATCTTGGCTGAAATAATAATTACAGCACATAATACTATAAATATAAACTCCCATATACCTCCATGGTGAAAAGTGTAAAAAATTTCCCTCTTCACATCCTACAGATATTGTGCACAGAGACTTGAAACTTGACAACATTCTTGTGAAAAATTCCCCCGATGAGGATGATGGCAAAATCGATATCAAGGTAAAATGGTGAACCAAACTGAAAACTTTCCATTTTTCTGCCACAGTGAGAAAAAGCCTCAAATAGGCACTTTCTTCCTCACCCACTGTCTCCTCTGTAGTTAGTAAAGGCTTTAAATACTACCTCATTATGATAGTCTCCCTGTGGTCTCCCTTTATAGTCCACCTTTACAAATGGAGACTAAACTGCGTCTTTAAACATATTACCTGCTGAGCACAGCATGTTGCTTGCATTGACAACGAGCCAGCCAAAGCAGATACCTGGTGTATGAGTTAAAACAAGGCCAGGATTCTCTTTGTCTTGTGCACATACACTTACACACTTTAATAGTACATGTTGTAAGAAAGTTTTGCTGTGGCAGAGCATAAATTGCTTTTTTACAGTAGTTTTAATAATAATTTTATTATTATTGTGATTGTCCTCAACAAATACACTATATAATGTATCGTGTGGTTCTGTGTTGATGTTACTTGTCTAGCTTTGTCCTTACTAAAGCCCCTTAAACAAAGAATCTAATATAGATTTTGTCAGCATGACTGAATCATGTTTATTTGTAACACCTTTTACTTAAGTGCTATTCTCCACCTAGGTGGCAGACTTTGGATTATCGGTGAAGACACGTGGTGCAGGGATCGAAAACATAATGACACATGCCTGTGGGACCCTTATCTATATGGGTAAGACATCTGGATCTCCTACAGCATGCTAGTTGACCAAAGAGATGACAGTATGAATGAGTAGTGTAGCAGAAGGCACTGATGGTTTTGATTCTACCACAAAGGGTGGCAAAGTATTTTTAGAATTTAAGTTTAAACACAGACTTCAGAATTCATAAATATTGAGCATAATGGTGTTTTGTTTTTATATAGAAAGTATATAGTTAAATTTTACAACCGTGTATATTATAATGTACTTATAGCCACAAAAACAGGTCAAAACATTTAAGCACTTGTGAAATAATGATGGTTTAAAAAAAAAGAAGGTTTTATTTAGCTATTAACCTAATTGAGTATTTACTGCAGTAACCCTATGCTTCCAAAAAAGCACCAGTTCTTCTACGCACAGATTTTGACTTTCACTGTATGTAAACAAAGCTGTAACAAAGTTTTCTTGCAAAGTGGATTTATCTTACATCAGTCACCTCTTTCTCCTTGGTAATCCTTGGCTGACTCCACTATATTGAGATCAGAACTTTGTGGTGTCCTGCCCCCTTATTTCTGTTATCTTTAAAGATGTTAGGAGGAGTATTACCTTTACCACTTTGACTGCATGCCTACACAATGACTTGAGGTGTTTGCCTTTGTGTGGCATCAATCTGGGACAAATGAGATGTGTTCTCATTGATGTGTGATCCCAGGACTTCTCAGGTCCTTGTTAGCACTCAGTTGACAAAACTGCTTCTTGCTGGACCCAAATATTTCAAACAAAATACTTCAAATTCTGACTTGTTCCAGAGCACCTGCTCTTACATTCTTGTGCTTTTGTGCATAGGTAAGTCACTTGGCTTTACATCAGAGGATTGGCCATTGGGCTGCAGGTCTTCCATGATGGCACTGCTGGAAAATGCTCAGATTTTAACGTTAGCCTAATGTGTCTATTGTTTGCTGCACTCAGTTTTGTTGGCTTTACCCATTTGCCATAAAATGCCGGCCTGTGAGAGACCTGCCAGTGCGGCCGACCACCTTCTGTCTTCCTGCTGTGCTAATTTTCCTCCACAGTTGAAGATTTTTAGCTGTAACTGTCACTACTTCAGAATCCTTATCTTTTTATTATGTCTGGGTATCACCCAGTTTTATCCCTCCTACACAGCTGTTTCTGTTACAGTTAATGGTTTTGGTTTAGCCATGTTAATGATTTGATTAATTAGCACCTGTTTGGTATAATTGTTCAATTATGCACTGGGCTATATGCCTACAAATTCCTTCTGTTATTTTGTTACTTTCTCAGCATATAAATGTCACCAGAGTATTTCATGGTTGCACAGCCGACGCTTTTGGTGATCCAGTATATAATTTAGATTATATCTCAAAGAAATATTCAATATCTATAATATATTCAAAAGGCTATATCCTCCTCCACCTTTATTGGTACAACTGCTGTCTTTTATGTCTCATTACTTCCACCAACTTTGGCTGTGCACTTTCACCCTGTGTGTAACTCATACTTTCATACTCATGGCATTAGTGTCTGTCCTTGTAGTGTGGTGACAAAACACAACACATACACATTATTATGGTGTTAACTTATTGAACTGGGACTCAGCAGCATCACCAGTGCTAAAAACATTTTTTAACAAAATTTGTATCCCCACAAATTCCTGTAGCTCAGACAGAGGAAGTCATACATTTGTGTATGTGTGTCGATTCCAGCACCTGAAATGATGAGCGGTCGTGGTTATACCCAGTGGTGCGATGTGTGGAGCATAGGAGTTGTTATGTATATGCTGTAAGTAGGAACACAAATGCTATTTTTAAACATGTACACACAATCTTTGAATGCACATGTCTGAGTTGTGCGTCCCTGTAGACTGTGTGGAGAACCTCCATTTTTCTCCAAAACAAAGGGAAACCTGCTTAAGAAGATAATGAACAGCGAAGTCAAATTTACTCAACCTATCTGGGCCTCAGTCAGTGATGCAGGTAACGCTTCATGGTCTTATTCACATTTTTATGTAAATATAGAGGAGCAGTGCAAATGCTTCATGTGTGCATCTGGGCAGGTGAGTATTACAAACATACTCGCTGATTGTCTTGAGTCTGTCTCAACAGCAAAAAATCTTCTGACTTGCCTATTGAAGGTGGACCCTGCCTACCGAATATCCGCTAATCAGCTACTAGAAAACCCCTGGATTACAGTAAGGCACTTCGAGCTGCATTCATGAACTTCAAATAAGTTGCATGAAGTGCTTTTACAGGGTGCTTTGTCCCAACAGGGGGACACTACTGTGCCCGTCGTACCATCCAATGTGCTGGAGATGATGCGTCAGTACTTGGAGCAGGAGGAAAGTAATAATGAATATTAAATTAAATCTCGTCACTTGATAATTTAAATTTTGATTTGATCACTTTATTAGTACTGTTGCTATGATGTGATAAGCTACAGTTCAATATAATGATTACTATATTTGAGGTGTCCTGATATATGACTCATCAAACATGCCACAAATGGGCCTGGCAAAGTTGCCAAATAAGGCCAAGACAGTGAAATATACAGAGTAATATTGTAATATTTAAATGCAAGGCATTTGTTATCATATAGCATAGATCATTAAGGAACAGTGAAGCAGAGGGGGCGAGCATAGACAGCGATAAACCAAAGGCATGTTTAGCTACTTAATGTTGTTAAAAATTGTCCAAAACAGCAAATAGGACTTCAGAAGTTTCACCCTTCACCTCTTTTGAGGAAAACCTGGAATCATTCCCAGTCCACCAGGCAGTTTCAACAGAAACAAACAGCAACTGCAGGAACCACACCAGGCTCAGTCCTGAGAGACACAGCAGCTCCAAAAAGCATTCCATGTCCACCAAACTGGTACTGTGTTTCTGTTTAGCACAATTCTACAACATTTTGACATCACTTGTGTGTTTCTGAAAGTCTCTTATTATCTATTTAAGTGTTGTATGTGATTAATTTTGGTTCTGTACCATTAATACCCCACTTACCTGTTTTGGTGTTTAAATACTACCTCATTATGATAGTCTCCCAATCACTTCGGTAGGTATATTAATCAGCACAACAGTCTTTACAGAGTTGTTGAAAATTTCATCTATAATTCATAATGGCTCGTGTGACGTGTTTGTCACATGCTGGCAGAGGTTACACTGAGATTACCCCTCAAAAATTCCCTGGTTCCTGAAAGCTGCCCGTTTTCTTTAAATTAAGGGGGGTTTAAATAGAAAAGCATTTTAGAAGTGCTCATGCACAATTTTAAAAGTTACTGTAATGTTATCAGTTTCTGATGTGTAAATTTTATACGCCTGTTTAAAGATCCATGGTAGGCGTCCATTGAAGTGTCTTCTCAATAACGGGAACTGCTCGGTCTGCACTTACCAAACTTCATGGGTAGATCGCTTATGACCAAAGTAAGGTTGGGATTGTATATAAGGTCACTGGGGTCAAGATTAAGGTCACTGTTATTTACAATACATTTTACTAGTTCACCATATCAAGACATTATGCAGAGATTAACTCCTGGAGGTCAAAGTAATGTCAAGGTGACATAATTATTAAATCTTTGTTTTTCAAGTAACAACAAACAGGTATTTTGCCCCGCTAGGCGGTGCTCTTGTTTATTATTAGTAGTAATGAGTAATGATAATAATTCAGTTAATTCCATCTCAGTTTGTGAGAGAGAGGTTAAAAATGAAACAAGACAAACCTAAATTTTTCTTTAAGCTACCTTTCTGTACATCAGACTTTGTGTGTTGTGTGTGGTCATGAATTCCATGTCTCGTGTTTTCCCTTTGGTTGTCCTAGGATCATGCAATAAAGACTAAAGAGAGTGGTGGCAGCCTTCAGCAGGACAAGCAAATAAATAGCTCTGAGACCCCAGGACAGTCAGCAGCCACACAGGTTTGTTGAACCTCCTACCTATCCTTTTTGGTTGAATTTTTAAATGTTCTTTAGTGTATATTTTTTAGCAGTACACATTTTAGATCTAAAATTTCAGTATAAAAATATCTGCTGTTTCGCATTCTAACTTTTTATTTTTTGTCTGCCTTTTTGCATATTGCCGTTCATATTTAACCACCACTAGATGGTGCCAGATTCACCTCTTGAAGATGTTAATAGAAGGGTAGCCACGCAGCTGTTTTTTTTTTACACAGATGTCATAGTTAATTCTGTTATGTAAGATTAATATAAGTCTTATGGCTGCAGTCTCATGCTCTTGTTAAATTCTCCACACAGTCGAGTGCAAAGCCGCGCAGGCCTCAGGACAAGAAGGACCTCAGTGCAGGACAGAAACAGACCTCCAAACCCAAGTAAGGTGGATGACCAGTGCCTTTCTACCTCCATTAAAGTAGGACTGGTCCCTGAAAACCTCCAGCTAGCTCCAAGACTGAAAGCCATCAGAATAAAACAAAAGAAATTAGCCGTATCCTATTACAAAACATTGGGAGAGGGGAAAACCCCAAAAAATCAGACTGTAGTGGCTGTAGTGAATATACATTTATTGTTATTTTTTTCCTGTTATTGTTTTATTGATATCTGTTATTTTAGCAGTAATGTGAATGTATATACTGCAAATGGTGCAGCCATTTTTGCCAGAGACTAAGCAGCAACCGCAGTGTGATATAACTGGGCTTTGCATACAACTGTGAAAATGGTACAAAGAGGCCCAAAACCACTGCAGCTGAAGATTCAGCTTCAGCACTGCCCTGTGCCAAAAGAAAGAGACCCCATCTGAGATAATCTCCCAGATGGGGAGAAACTGCTGGAGAAATTATTTGTATTAAATAATCAGTTGTTTTAGAGCATCAAACGGCTTGCATGAAGACTCGTGTTTTCTGTAGTTGCTGCCAAACATAGATGCTGAATGAGTTTGATGTGTAACACTGATGCTTTTTAGCTTACAGCAACAACCAGGTTAGTTAAGATTTTGATGTCTTGTCTTGATTTGTCTCTTTTCCTAAAGTCTTTAATTTAACTGCTATTTACTGTTTATATACTGTGTATATATATTCTGTGTTTTTTGTATTTGCCTCATTTCTTTTTTGTTTATTTGCCTTATAAATATATGCTAAATAGGAGGGAAAATACTTGTGAAGATTACTGGATATTATTTAAAAAAATGTGAGTGAGCAATAGGGATTTTCTTTCTTTCTGTTCTGACCTCTCAATTCCAAAACGTCCGATATGCAGTGACTGCACCCACTCAGTGTCAAAACAGAAAAACTGTCACACAGGCTGGTTACGCTCCATCTGAATGCAGAGGATTGGGACTGGGGGCAGCCACGGGTCTAATCTCGTTTGGAGGCCATTGAAAGCAGTAGGAGCTACTTTGAGGGCACTGCCATTCAAGCACAGGTTTTTCCGCTGCAGAGAGAATAATCCCCAGCATAGATACAACATTAAAGTATCCAAGCATAACACACAGAGGGTGAATTTCAAATCCACCCATTTGCATCTTGAAGTGAATGAGTGCCAACAATGGGGCCCTGTTTTCATGCACAGGCTCTGTGTTTTAGTGTGTATGTGTAAATGTAGATTCCACTTTTTTCTTGAATGAGTGGACCTTTTTATCAAATTTTGTCCAGGCAGACGTACTGCAGTTATCTCAGGTGATTTTTTTTCCCAACATAGTGTGTAGATATGCAAATGAGATGTGAATTATTTCTGATTAAAGCTGCTTGCCAAAAGGACTGCGTGATTACTGCAACACTGACAAACTTGACTTTGGTTTACTCAAACTGCTCTGAACACCAGATGGTAGTAGGTAGTGAGTTCTTGAATTCATTTTGAAATCATTTCCTGAAGTTAAGATGACACAGGGAGTTGTCCCTAAGGCTACCTAGTTTTATGCATGAAGCTTTGTAATTAAAACTGGTTGTTTGAGCCTCTGCCCATTAAAACTATGATGTCCATGTGATTGTCACTAATTAACATGTTGTATGCCTATATCTGCATGGTCCACACAGAAAAAAATAAAATCTTAAGATATAAATTGTTAAGGCACGCTTGCTTTGGGTGCTGTCTTGTGATTTTATTGATAACTTGAGAAACAGAGAGAGAGAGAGCGAGCAATGGGATGTATAAATTTGACCTACAGCAGCTCTTGCATGTGTCTCAAGTTGGGACAAATTTTAACAGAGTGAAACTCATCAAGAACAAATGGAGGAGTTCTAACTATGTTAGCAGGGTCAGATGTTTTTAAAACACTGTCATAATGTTTCAAGCAAACAGCAGCCTCCAGATTTATTCTTTTGCCGAAACAACAGAGCAAAGAGCAAAGAGGTGGGAGAAGAGGGGACAGAATGAGAGGCTGTGTGGTGGATAGGTTAGGGGCGTGAATTTGGGACAAAGCATGGAGGCAAAGGAAATTAGAAAATTCGTCGGGATGGAACGAGGGATGCGCCCCATGCCCCCCCCCCCCATCCTCCTCCCCTTCCCCCACAGGTCTCCCTACCCAGTGGAAGCAGGGGTGGGTGGGTTTGGGGGGGGGGGGGGTAACAACCTAGCGCCCCCTTTTTGG
>VUQK01009384.1:4223-19151 GCA_015106715.1 Bujurquina vittata | reverse complement strand
GTTGCACTGCAGTGTGACTTCATCACCAGGCTGAACCTCCACAGCGTAAAACTGTGTGAGCGAGGACGAGATCCAACCTGAAACAAACAAGTACTCATGAACTCCAAATTCCACAGGAAACAATGAATTACTTGATCTATAAAGTATTTGAAGATTCAGTTCTCTTGGAGTACAAGTACACAAACGAAAAAAGTGATAGGTGTACTCACTGAAGGTGCAGAGAAAAACTGCCGTCAGCCTAAAGTTCACCATTGTGTGCGTGACCACTGCAGTGTAACTAACTGAACTGTGCTCAGCTAAAGTGATCTCTGCGTAAAGAGGCGGGCTGATCTTTGATATGTACAGATGCTCACACTGACAGTGTCACCAGCTTTAGGAAAATGCTGCAAACTGAAAAACACAACATCATTATGATCTTTTATGACAGCATTTTTCACAATAAAGATAATGTCCTTTCAAAAGTTTACGTGTGTAAAAACAAGTCAGTCTGTTTAAATGTATACAGTATTAGATATTTGTTGTCTTTACCTTTAGATGTCCGACATGCTTTAATATAAAAGCTTACTCTGGTTGTTCCACAAGTCCTCGCGGAGGTTCAGCTCCACTTTGTTAAGCTGAGTCACAGAGATGTCAGTAATGATACATGACAAATAATCCTGATAATAAGCACTAACTGAAGTTCTCTGTTGATTTTGTAATTATTAACATTGCATGAAGCAGATTATTGATCTCACACTCATTACTGTGTTAATACTGTAACCAAGCATGCTTTTCCACCATGCTTGGTTACAGAATGCTAGCAAGGCTCAGTAGGCTCAAGTGCATACTGGTGTGGAGCCTTCACCCAGTGTGGTCTTGGTGTGCTACATCATATCTTGAACCGAGCTGCCTTTGGAGGAGTAAATGCTTTGATATGAGGCTGTGCAAGTGTCACCCTGCTACAGCAGAGGGTAGTGATGTGAGCTTGTGTCAATAACAGTGTGAGGTTGATTTACCACGAGGATGAGTCCTGATCGAGATTTGTTTAATATGCAGGATATACTATTAACAGTTTAAACAGTGGTGCTGATCATGAAGTGCTCCATTGTCTGGTCACCAAGTACACTAAATCACAGCACTACAAAACTATCGCAAAAGGTTACAACAACATTCAATTATTTAAACATTTACAGCTGTAGGATAAAATTAAAATGAATCAGGACAAACATTCTTACTGCTTGGTGGGTTCGTTGGGTGTGAGACTCTGTGCAGGTTTGCATGATCTCTGATCTGTAGTCTACACAAACACTCCTCCAAATGTACCAGGAAGAACAAATAAATGTCTACGCAGTTTGCAGCTATCTTTGTCTACAATTAGAATTCATTTTGCTGAACACTAAGCCCTACCTGGACTTTGTGTGACAAATATGACAAATATTACTCGAACAGCCTGTCAGTGTTGACACTTTTACCTGTAATCTTCTAAGACTGTCTCTCATACTGTGGATTATATTCTAATGGTAGATGTTCAGTATTAGACAATGTCAAATTTAATGAGGGGAATGTGCAAGTAATCCTTGTGAGCTTAACATGCTCTAAAATGCTGGGTTTTTTTTTTTATCATTTGGAGCTGTATGATGTCAGAGATGGCCATGTATCCTCAATATGGTCATCTTAGACACAGAGGTATGGCTGGAGGCCCAGAATAGGATAAATAAAGTTCATGTTGAACAGTGGATTATGCAAAGCTACCCTACAAGCATATCCTTATTTTTAAAGCGGACCTATTCTTATGCTTATTGTATCTCATATATGTTTGATAATGGTAAATGTTAAATTTTGGACAAAGTTGGTCAAATTAAAAATAATGAGGTCTTGAACAAGTAATCCTTGCTGTCATGATTGAGTGTCGATTGGACTCAAGATGCTGACTGACTGAGTGAAGCTGTGGTGCAGATATTTACAGTGGAAAAAAAAGAGAAATAGTTTAAGTGTTCTCAGAGGCATTATGCAGCACAGTTGGGGAAGGCTGCAATACTGACTGCTCCACAGTTTCCAAACAAACTGTCATTATTGTTGCAATAATCCACCAGATCCCTGACCTGCGTCTCGCTCTCTCTGGTTAATCCTGCACAGAAGGAAACAGATGTAAGTGGTGACCACAGGACATAGACAAACAAACACGTAAGTACGAAAGAGCCAATTCCACCAACTATGGTTCAAGCAACAATCATGCATCAAACTCCATTCCTCCAGTTTAAATAGGTAGCCACTGATTTAATTACAACCCACAGGTGCGTTATCCATCCCAGATGCAGGAAACTGGAAAGACGAAGGACCACCCCTGTAACACATGCACACAAACACACACACACACACACACACACACACACTTTTTGCTCTGTCCCTCCTCCTCCCTTTTGGAACCCCCACCAGACATTTGCAAATCACGAACTTACAGGGGTTGGACAATGAAACTGAAACACTTGGTTTTAGAACACAATAGTTTATTAGTATGGTTTAGGGCCTCCTTTTGCGGCCAATACAGTGTCAATTCGTCTTGGGAATGACATATGCAAGTCCTGCAGTGGTCAGAGGGATTTTAAAACAATTCTTCTTGCAGGATAGTGGCCAGGTCACGACATAATGCAGGTGGAGGAAAACGTTTCCTGACTCGCTCCTCCAAAACACCCCAAAGTGGCTCAATAATATTTAGATCCGGTGACTGCGCAGGCCATGGGAGATGTTCAACTTCACTTTCATGTTCATCAAACCAGTCTTTCACCAGTCTTGCTGTGTGTATTGGTGCATTGTCATCCTGATACACACCAACGCTTTCAGGATACAATGTTTGAACCATTGGATGCACATGGTCCTCCAGAATGGTTCGGTAGTCCTTGGCAGTGACACGTCCATCTAGCTCAAGTCTTGGGCCAATGCCATCATATGGCAGCCCAAACCATCACTGAGCCACCCCCATGCTTTACTCTGGGCATGCAACAGTATGGGTGGTACGCTTCTTTGGGGCTTCTCCACACTGTAACTCTCCCAAATGTGGGGAAAACAGTAAAGGTGGACTCATCAGAGAACAATACATGTTTCACATTGTCCACAGCCCAAGATTTGCGCTCCTTGCACCATTGAAACCGACGTTTGGCATTGGCACGCACGAGTGACCAAAGGTTTGGCTATAGCAGCCTGGCCGTGTATATTGACCCTGCGGAGCTCCCGACAGACAGTTTAGGTGGAAACAGGAGAGTTGAGGAGCACATTTAATTCTGCCGTGATTTGGGCAGCCGTGGTTTTATGTTTTTTTGGATACAATCCGGGTTAGTGCCCGAACATCCCTTTCAGACAGCTTCCTCTTGCGTCCACAGTTAATCCTGTTGGATGTGGTTCGTCCTTCTTGGTGGTATGCTGACATTACCCTGGATACCGTGGCTCTTGATACATCACAAAGACTTGCTGTCTTGGTCACAGATGCGCCAGCAAGACGTGCACCAACAATTTGTCCTCTTTTGAACTACATTATGTCACCCATAATGTTGTGTGCATTGCAATATTTTGAGCAAGACTGTGCTCTTACCCTGCTAATTGAACCTTCACACTCTGCTCTTACTGGTGCAATGTGCAATTAATGAAGATTGGCCACCAGGCTGGTCCAATTTAGCCATGAAACCTCCCACACTAAAATGACAGGTGTTTCAGTTTCATTGTCCAACCCTTGTACCTTGAACCTTTAACTATGTTGCAGTTAAGATTACTGACCTTGTTGTTCCCCACAGAAATATAGTACAGAGTCAAATGCTTCAGTCGTTTGATCTTGAGTATTTGCCCATTGGTGTTATGTTAAATTTGTATCTTGAAATCAGTCATAGTGAGAAACAATGCCATCTGCACTGAACACAGACGAGCAGCTGGTGTTGAGACTGTGCAACTGTGAGACTGAGATAACGATCCTACCTGACAGAAAAAGGTAATACATTTTTAAATGTGTAATTCAATAATTTAAAGAATAAGCTGACGCTAAAAAGAAGTTAAGAATTTTTGTTTTGTTGGTTGTTAACTATATTGAAAAAATGTTAACAGCTATATTAAAAAAACAAAAAAAAAAAACAAGCACATAAGCTGGCTTTCTTTGTTTGTGAGTGTGTGTCTGTGTGTGTGTGTGCTGTGGGTTTGTCATGAAGCGTACTTGGTAATGACGGTGAGAAGCTGCAACAATGCTCCCCAGAAGCCCAAGACACACAGAGACTGAAGAACCAAGGCCACACATCCCAGTAACATCCTATACCCACCCCAGCCAGAGCCCCCACTGCCAAAGGGCAAGAGCACCAGAGAACCAGAGGCAGTGGGCAGCTGCCACCCCAGAGGCCAGCTACCCCAATGCAAGCCAAGGACAGGGCCGAGGGCCTCAAGCACCCAAGAATTGCCCGGCACCAGGCAGAGAGTGGAGTCACTTCAGTAGCCCCACCCACTGGCCTTTGGGTAACCCACCTGCCCCCCACAGTACTATGTGTGAAGTGATGTGTTGTGTGCAGTAGCGACTATAGTGTAAACAAACAAGAAGGGGTGGGACGCCATACGGCATGAATGGAAAAAGGAAGTCCTTAATTTGGTCATGTCAGGCACTCAGCTCAAATCTTTTGTTTACAAGGGGGAGTCAGCCAGAAGGACGCTGACTCAGAGGTCTTAGAAAAGCTGATGTAAAACAGACTGAATCACTTAGCACAATGAATTCATTATTGTACAGTCTTCCACATTACAATTTAATGCATCTCGAGGCAACTGTTGTGATAAAACTGAATTGAACTGAATGAAGTGCATGCATGTTGAATTTACCCTTTAGTCAAAATTTGTGGAAGACAATGTAAGATCCATATTTATGTTTTACTTCAGACCTGTAACATTTCACATTTTGTAATAATCAGTTTTAACTGTGCAGTGGGGGGCTATATATTCTTTTCTAAACGCCTATCTGGGCCTTGGGAACATGACTTCTCTCAGCTGGTGTTTACTGCTTCCTTTCAGGTTTGACTTTTGCTCTTACAGGCCCCATTCTCTCCAGCTCAGTTGTGTTTAGACCACACCGTGTTGCCTCTTCCTGTCAAACACTCATTTCAGCACTGCTGCAAAATCCCCTCTAAATTCTTACTTTTGACTCACTATTAACTCAAATGGCATACCTGCTCATCTCACATTCAAATAAATGACACAATCATTTAGAACAAACACACCAGCAGATGAGAGGGTATAAACAGAGCTTTTACGTCTCCTGGCTGCAGACCTCCTGCTTCTTTGTTAGTGTTTTGGGCATGCTCAGTGACCCGCCTTTCAGGTCACTGAAATCCAGGTTTTGTTAATAAAGTACATGCATCAAATAACTGAGTCGGCATAATTATGCAAGCCTGATTAAGATTATGCTTGAACTTTTTTTTGATCAAGTTTAGGGCTGGATGAGGTGGCCCTGACCCATCCCATTGTTATGCTGCAATAGGCCTAGGCTGGCCATGCACATCATGTGTCAACAGCTGCAGTTAACTAACACCTACAAGCAGTTATTGTCATAAACTGTCTGGAGTCGTCAGTATGAAAGCGTTTTTCATGAATCTTTATGCCAATAAGAGAAGAGATTTTACTGTGCCTTTGAAGAGGGTACCAAATATACAATCTCAGTTCCAAAAAAATCAGGATGTTGTGTAAAATATATATAAAAAAATACAGAATGCAAGGATTTGAAATTCTCATAAACCCATATTTTATTAACATCAGGACATAGAAAACACACGGAACGTTTAAAAACATATTAGCTCATTTTGAATTGGTGGCAGCAACGTTGTCTCAAAAAAGAGCTGTGCAGACAAGAAATGCCACCATCTTCTCTGGGCTGAAGCTAATTTAAAATGGACTGAGGCAAAGTGGGAAATTATGGGAAACAAACATATGGCGATTTCAAATCAAGTGTTTGAGTCTGTCTGGAAATGTGACAGTTTCAGTGTGCTTAAGACTGAGTTTCCTCTTCTGTTGTGGTCAATGATAATCAGTACTCAGGTCCAGATACTGCAAAGAAGAGACAGACACTTTTCACTACAATGACCTCATCAAAAACAGTACAATATACATTATCTCACCAAAAGTATTCACCATCACAATCAACCTTCTAAACACTGAAATTTGTGAAAGAATGGCTCGCTCTCAGGAGCTCAGTGAATTCCAGCGTTATACCGTAATAGGATGCCAACTGTGCAACTAGACAGACCAGAAATTTCCTCACTACGAAATAGTCCACAGTCAGCTGTTAGTGGTATTATAACAAAGTGGAAGACATTGGGAACGATAACAACTCAGCTGCAAAGTGGTAGGCCAGATAAAATCGCAGAACAGGGTCAGTAGATGCTGAGGAACATTTTTGCGCTGAGGTCCTCAACGTCTTCACTACAGACCTCCAAACTTCATGTGGCCTTTGGATTAGCTGTGTAGAGCTTTGTGGAGGTGATTTCCATGGCTGAGCAGCTGCAGTCTTACATCACCAAGCGCAATGCAAAGCGTTGCATGCAGTGGTGTTAAACATGCTGCCACTGGACTCTAGAGCAGTGGAGAAGTGCTCTCTGGAGTGATGAATCACACTTCTTTTTCTGGCAACCCCATGGACGAATCTGGGTTTGGTGGTTGCCAGGAGAACGGCACTTGTGAGGAGTATATAGTTTGGTGGAGGGGGGATATTGGTGTGGGCTTGTTTTTCAGCAGTTGTGCTCGGCCCCGTAGCTCCAGTGAAAGGAACTCTAAATGCTTCAGCACACAAAGACATTTTGGATAACTTTGTGGGAACAGTTTTGGGACGGCCCCTTCCTGTTCCAACAGGACTGCACACCAACGCACAAAGCAGGACCCATGAAGACATGCATGAGTGAGTTTGGTGTGGAAAAACTTTACTCGTGGCCTGCAAAGAGTCCTGATCTCAACCTGACAGAACACCTTTGGAATGAATTAGAGCAGAGACTGCGAGCCAGGACTTCTCGTCCAACATCAGTGTCTGACCTCACAAATATCTTTCTGGAAGAATGGTCAAACATTCCCATAAACACTCCTAAACCTGTGGAAAGCCTTCCCAGAAGATTTGAAGCTGTTATAGCTGCAAAGGGTGGGCCGGCATCATATTAAACCCTATGAATTAAGAATGGGATGTTACTCAAGTTTAAGTGTGTGTGTGAAGGCAGACAATGAAATACTTTAGGCAATATAGTGTTGTATCTTCTACGTACATTGAGTCTTCCAAGTGGATTATTTGCTTGATTAGAAATTTAGGGACAGATGTCAGATAAATTATTTGTTTTTAGGTTGAACGTATATGGGTTTATATGCTCCTTATATAGACAACCTTTAAGAAGAAAAGCAGTACCTTTCTGAAGCCTCATTTTGACAACAAGGCAGATGATGACCTTGGTGAGAACAACGGTCACGCCACTCAGGATCAGCGTCGTGAGGCTCGCTGTTTCACCAGCTTCTTCTACAAGAAAGAAGACCACATGTGACTTACTGAATGGCACATTTCATGCAAAAGTTTTTAAATGTAATCCATTTGTTTGCTTTTATATTACATGTTACACCGTTTTACCTTCCATGTGGTAGTGTAAATATGTTGAGTTGACAATCACTGGGTGTCCGCTTGAGTAATAGCCACAAAAATAAACCCCAGCATCAGATAAATCCACATGTTTGATTTTGAGGAAGATGGTCGACACGTTGGATGTGACTTCAAATTTTTCCCGATCAACTCCTTTGCAGAACGCGGCCGGCTGAATAGAATTGTAAATGCTAATACAACAAGGCTCGGTTCTGCTGACCACTTTAAACCAAACTATGTGAGTAGGATAACTGGAAAAGCTGGAGCACAGCAGCGTAGCATCTTCTCCAGGCTGGACCACCAAAGTCAAAGACTCTGAATGACAGATCCAGTCTGAAACACACGGCAAAGAAATGTAGTTCTCAGCTGGTAAGACCAGAACAGATCCAGTAATAATACCACTCAAAGGTTTTAGTAGCTTATAAATTCCAGTTTGCTGCTGTTATTAAGTTGAACATACCTTGACAGTGGAGGGAATATAGAGAGAAAACGAGTTCCTGTACTTACCGAGGCTGCAGAGCAGTAAAGCTGTTCTTACAGCAAAGCTCATCACTTTTTAGTTTCAGTAAAGAGGAAGGTATTTTGCACCTTTTTTTTAACCTTATTGTTCAAACAAAATAACTCACCCACGCGAGTCAAGAATGACTCCCACATTATGCTCTGCAAGTACCAAAATGAGCCTGGGGTCCTGAAGGGAACTGCGTCTGCACGCTTGGTATCATGTGTAACCAATGTTTTCACACCATGTCTTTGGCCACAGTGCACCACAGTGCACTTTGGTCTGGGTTCCTTTTATGCCAGGTCTAATGCAGAGCTAGTTCTCAAGCTTGAGGCTTCACACTTTTGTTTTTTAAATTGCAAGTACAATCCTCCCGTACTCCATGAAGATAAAGGGGAAATGTGTTTTAGAAGAAAGAAATCATTTGAGAATCGCATTAATTTACTAATGAGTTGTTTCTTTGATTTGCAAATATAAACACAAACTCAGATGTCTTAATTCCTTCTGCCATTGATTCAGCAAAGGAATGGAAACATCTCAGAGATTTTGCCATTGCAGTAGATTTGATGAAGGAAATCTTCATTTCATCACATCCCAAAAATCTCTACTTGACTGAGATTTAAAGACTGTAGTCACTGACGTGAACGCGCATGTTGAAGGAGGCATTCTGAGATGATCTTTGTGACATGTCGCTCCATCCTGCTGCAGTGGGGACAGACTGTGGGGTGGGACCTTCTGGTGAGGTGTGGATGAAAAAATATAAAGTGAGGGGTAAATTAACAAACATGATGATTTGCTGATCTCTTATTTGTTACGATTTAATTTGGATTCTTTTTAATTGCTAATAATTAATGTGTTCCTCCAGGAGTGTTCTCTCTAAGTCCCCATGAGTTTCAATTTCTGAAATGATCAAAACATTCTGTATGCCACAGCTGATCATCTTATACTTGGCTTGAAATTCAGGAAGTAGTCCTGAGCTTTTTAATTTTTCAAGAAAACTGTTGTTCTTTGTTGCTCATATAAGCAGATCAGTAAAAACATGGCCTCCTTGGAGGTAACCACCTGAACTTTATCCTAACTCTAACTGATCGACTCTAATGCTGATGCTGATCTCTGATACCGGTCTGCAGATGAGTGGGAGAAAGAGAAGAGGAAGAACGCAGCACAAAGTCCTCCAACGCCTTTCAGACTTGAATCCAACAGCAAAAATGAGCATTGAAAAAGCCCAAAATAATAATCCCTGTTCTTAAGTCCACAGTGGTCGGTCGGTGGTTAATCCTCTGCTGCTTCTCACTGAAACCTTTGTGTGAGAAGCAGCACGAGTGCTTCAGGTGTTGCTCTCTTGTCATCTAGAGGGAATCTAGATGAAGACCATTGAACCTTTCTAAACAGTCCCCGTATATATCCATATAGCAATGTGCAGCCCTGTTTACACTAGAATGGTAAATGGTAATACTCTGCTGAGTTTGAGTTTCAGCATTTGCGTTACTGAAAACGGCACAATTGATGGGACAATTTTGAAATACTCTGGTTTCCGTCTCCGTGTAATCATGGAAAACCCTACCTTTGCTGCGACTATGGCTGGGACTCCTGTACTTCTGCACATGCTTGAGCAGATCGACAACAATAACTACAGAGGATTCCAGCGTGTTTGTGCTGCTCACGCTTCTGAATTTAACAACGCTTCTCCAACAAAGTGCGCATTTGCTACGCCATCATCTGGACTACACACAGTACTAAAAAAAAAATCACATTACGAAAAGCATTGCAAAGCACACACCACTAACTTGTGGCCTGGCATGGAAACTACAGCGACTTTCAGAAACTCCTGACGTCTGCACGCGTTACTTTCAAAAAACGAAAAATGATGCAGTTCACAGCAGATCATTCTCGTGTAAATAAGGGCTAATTTTACTCCCCCACCGATCCACTCACACTTTTAGGGCCACATATTCACAGTAATTTCCTGTATCACACTACTGTACGTGTCCAAACAGGGCCTTACTGCTCTTCCTCTTTCTGTCTCGGCATGGGTCATAAGCTTAACTTCACGTTTTCTCATTCGGAACATTAATTAGTTTTATACTTGATTTTAATAATGCATGCTTAAAATTATGCATAGTTAACTTTTAGCAGAATCACAAATACTCGGTTATAGCACTCTGTGTTACTGTAACTGTAAGGAGTCTGGAGGTTAAGGCCTTTATTTTGCTCTTGGATAGAGAAAAGCTGGGGGAAAAGTGAGCCCTGCTGTGATGGATGGGTTGGAGACGGTGGCAGAGGTGAAGATGCTCAGATCTTCATTGGGAGTGAGCAGGATGGACAGGCTTAGCAATGAGTCCATCAGCGGGACAGGTCAGAGTCAGAGAGGCTGAGATGGTTTGGACATGTGCAGAGGAGGGAGGGTGGAGATAATGAAAACTGACTTTTATTGACCTCTGTTCAGCAAGAACACAAACGCATTTACTGTCTGTCTGCCTGCCTGCTTGCCTGCCTGTACTATGTGGCGTTACAAAGGAAATGATAAAGTTGAGGGTGTCACTCAGTTGTGGCTTCATTGTAATCCAGACAACATGAAAAATCCGTCCGTGTCTCAGCTCCTCGGTGAGTCAAACAAATGCTAATCTATGCTATTCATTCAGATCTTAAATTCCAGAAACATGACTTTAACTATAAATATCCTGCATTTGGTTGCATATTTATGCACATTTATCGCCACTGCTAATAAAATGTGTAAATTACTTTCTGTGCGTCCTAAAAAAGGAAACAATGAGGATCCAAATCAAAACAACACAATTATGAGCTAATTTTATTACAATATGTGACCTCAAAGTACTCCAATAGAAGCATTTACACAGAAAGTCAAACTCCAGGGTCAAATACTACAGAAACACCTCAGCGACAGATGTGAGCTGCATGTGTTCTTATGCTCAGGATTCACCCTGATCATGAAACATGTCATCTACATTGTTACATATTGTTCAACAACATCTCAGTGCACATATATGAGTGTAAGGAGGTGCAAGGAGCAGACTTCACGGTACCTGTTTTGTGTTTACTGTACCTCTGCAGGCTTTGAAGCATTTTCTGTAAGTTACACAGACATGCTTGTGCTTAGCCAGATGTTGGTGCAATGTGATGTAAACGGAGTGGTAGCGGAGTTCACCAGGAAGAGGAAGAAATGTGAGAAAATAAACACAGATTAAAGCAGAATGAGAACACCACTCACACAGCCAGCAATTCAAGGAGAACATGTGAATAAACATGTCATCGCTGGTCTGTTTGGGCACGAGAGAAAAATACACAGTCCGAAATTGTTTTTGTAAAGTTACACACGGATTCAATATTAACTTTAGTGACCTCCCATTGGTGTAACTGGGTGTAATCGCTGACATAAATTATGATCTTATCAAATCTATTCTTACTCTTTGCGATCATTTCCTTTGGCTCCTGAAATACAATCAACCAGGGTCGCCAGAGTCTCTAGTTTCACATTTCCAACATAAATGGGTTGGTGGTGTATCGGGGGCTTCTGCTTAGGAATACACTTCCTCCTCACGCAGCCGGCTTACTTTCCCGGCTGTTGGGGGAACGCTAACTGGGGCCAAGCTACTTTGGCATGCTGGGGGCCTGCTAGTTATTTCAGTGGTGTGAGGCCAGGTGTCCAATTCACTGAGTCTGGCATCCAAAGCTATGAACAAGCTACTACATCTATGAGGTGATGAAAAAACATTCAGGTCTACACAGCTTCTACTGGCCATGCTGAGGACAGTCAGAGCTCCCTGACTGCTGCTACTATCATTCCTTGCAGCTTGTGCTGAGTTTAAAATCAACTACAGATAAATGAAAATGACATAAAAAAAATAATCAAAGAGATGCACCGGGGACACTAAGGCTACGTTCACACTGCAGCATGAAGTGACACAATTCAGATTTTTTGAGAAATCTGATTTTTTTTGCGTGTTTGTTCACATTTCCAAATACATACGACTTGGATGTGATCTGTGTGTGAACTGCAGCCGAACCTGAAAGTGTCCCGCATGCGCAGTAGAGGACGCGATTACGTCACACGTAGCGAGCATGCTCAATGTTTGCGGAAGTAAGCTTGTTTTTTTTGTTTTTTTTTTAAATTTAACTTTTGTTGAACAAATCTCCAAACCATAGCTAAAATAAGCTTGTTTTCCTTCACGCGTCCCTGTAACACGGGACGCAGAATAGTGACGTTTGTCGAGTATCAATGACGTACAGGTCGGATCGATGCGGCGCGTCCGTACAGACTGAGATGGCATTTGAAAAGATCGGATACGTATCGGTTTTAGTACCACATATCCAAGTGGCCTGGGTCGCATTTAAAAAAATCGGATCTGTGTTGTTCAGACTGTCATGAAAAGATCGGATACAGGTCGCATGAGGGCAAAAAAATCGGAATTGTGTCACTTCAGGCTGCAGTGTGAACGTAGCCTATGTTAAGACCAGACAGAAGCTGAAAAAGAGATTCCCGAGATGTGGAGTTGAAAGTGAGAATTTCCGGTCTGCACCTCTGTCTTCCTGTTGCAGGTGTGTGTGTGCTGCTGCTGGCTGCACTGACTGTTTCTGCAGGTGAGTTGATGGAAATGAAAACAATCAGTGAGACTCCAAAAAGAACACAAATGCATTTACTCTTTCTCTCTACCTGCCTGTCCACTTCCAGTCGTTGCCTACCTGCCTCCCTTTACTCCAAACCGGGCATTCTTCCAGTTGGTGGTCTTCATTCCGTATGCTGTCTCCACCTTCCTGATGCTGTCAATCCACACAAGTATCCAAAGAGGTAGGAATCTCACCTTTATGTCTCAGCTCAGTAAAAAACTATTTAAGAAAAAAACAAAAAAAACCAGCTGTGATGAGAACTAATGAGATTTAAAATCTGTCCTATTACACCTACAGGACGTTTACGGGCCATCTGCATGGAAATGGCTCTGACTGAAAGTGCTCCGGGATGCCAGGAAGACTATGATGACATCGCTGATCACTGACATCACTGAGTGTGTTTTCTGACCTGCGGAAAGTGCTTCCTGCCACTGCCAGCAAGCGATCCGCTCAGGTTCATGGGTCAAACTCAGAGGGATGAAAATGAAAGAATCAGACTTTGAGCCTAACCTTTTACCATCCAGCCAGTCACCAGTGAACAACTTACAGTTAGGCTACGGCTGCATTTAGCCACAAGCTAAATCGGCAAAGATTCAGAAACCAGGAGATCTCCATGTAATTCATGTATGTTTCTAACGTGCATTTTAACCTGGCAGTTCATGCAGTATCAGATTCCATTAGGGTATAAAAACAGGTACAGGAGCAGCTTAACCCTGACCCCTTCACTGGTGACATGTTGGTTACTAAGAGGTTGCACAGCATTGCCTCTTTTTCTGTCTCTGAAATTGTAACTCCCGCTCCTCTGACTGGTGTATCTGGATAAACTGTTTGACCGATGGTCAATAAAAAGCATGAATAAATGAAACATTTTTGTGCTTTCATTGGACAAAACTGCTAAAACAAACTCAGAGCAACACAAGGAAGCAACAGAACAACACAAAAAAGAAAGAATCATTCAAAACCTCATCCATCCTTTTCATTCAGAGAACAATGATAAGTAAATTTCTGACCATTCTTCCAGGATGATATTTTGAGGTGAGAGAGGAGACCTGGCTCACAGGCTCCACTGTAATCATCCCAAAGGTGTCCTATCAGCATTCATCAGGCTTGGCATTCTGACAGTTATCATCAGGTAGTATTCATTGTTGTTAAAGTGATAAACAAAAGACAGCAAAACAAAACAAAAGTTCAGCACACCAAGAGAAAATAACCACACATCTCACCTTAAACCATTAAATGTACTGTTGACAATGACCTCATATTTACTTTAATATATAGAGTTGAAGATACGAGAGTCGGGGAAGTCAACTTGCTTTATTTTCAAAATGAAAGTTGTATCTTTCTTTCAGTTTGACAGTTGGAGTTTGCATTACAGAGCAAATCAGGCTCAAAGACTTCAAGAGAAAATGAAAAAGGAGGCCATGGTTTCTGTTCATGAATTCGAACCAGATTATCTGAGCAAAACCTGTAAACGTTGGATCACACGTGCCAGTTCTTCACAACCCTGCACTGTCATAGTATGAAATACAGTAACTGAAACAATGACTCACCCTGAAACAAACAGTTGAGACTTTACTCCTTTGGATGAATAAAAAGCACCTTGATGCTATTTGGCACCACATAAATAAAATTTTACGTGTTTTTAATATGTAAACCTTCACAATGTTGGATGTTCATCCTAAACGTGGGCAAAGTTTTCAATCTCTTGGTCTCTAAGCAGTGTTGTAGTCAAGACCACCTAACCCGAGACCGAGACAAGACCAAGACCGGAGTGTATCGAGACCGAGACAAGACCAAGACTTTTAGGGTCCGAGACCGAGTCAAGACCGAGACCAAGGGAGGCCGAGACCGAGACAAGACCAAGACCGGTGCCGCACTTTACATGGCATAATAAAATTAATAAATATAACCATCTTTATTGAATGCTCCTGGGTAACTTCCATCATTTATCACAGAACTTAAATCAATTATTCATAGTTCATCACAACAATCTTTACTTCTCTCTGCCTTTCATAAACAATAATTAAATTTCTGTTGTTTTTAAACCAAAAACACTCTTTGTGAAAATGGGTGCTATTTCAAAACCACATGGCTAAATGTGAAAAACTGAAACCGCAGCACTGCATAGAGGAGAACAACTGAAGCTGAAGTATCGATCTCATTACACCGGTATTGATCAATACCAATACCAACATTGGTA
>VUQK01009377.1:2247-24153 GCA_015106715.1 Bujurquina vittata | reverse complement strand
GACACAACGCAACGCAGGGACAGGGCTCGAACCTGCAACCTTCCGGCTGAAAGGCAAGCGCCTACCCACTGCGCCACTGCCACTACAATTGTAATACAATTGTATTAGTAAGACAGCAAGCTCAACACAGTTACTCAACAGCAAGAGACTCAAATAAAGCCGAAGAAACTCAAACGCATCTACAGAAACTGGTGCTGATGAATGATGGCTCAACCCGCCTGTGATACTCAACTAATTGTTGAGACATTTTTTTTTTCGCACCTGGAAAAAGTCCGCTTGTGAAAGAAGTTGTTTAGCACTTTCCCAGCCCGGTGGATGATTAAACAGCAAACAAACAGCATCCATGATTTTCACAACTCCCACGGGTGGGTCTCTGTAGTGGCGCACCTCCTCCACATCCAGCGGATCCAAACACATTAGAATCTGAAGGCCTGACAAGAATGCAGGTTTTATCTGGTGGAAAAAATATTATATGTGAGCATAAAGTCCATTTTTATGCGACATTTTTATTAAATGTTCTCAGTTTCTCTATCAAATTGCATCAAATGGCAGAGTGAAAACATAAACACGGTGAATTTTATGTCTTTGTGAAGACTTAAAAATTATTTACATATTTTCGATGCACTCACTGTAATAAAAAAGGTTTACCTGTTTTTGAGCATGATCAATCTGCTCTTCAAGGCACCACAGCTGGTTCTCCTCTGCAGCGCACAGCTCAGAGGCTTCTTCAAACAGTTTCTTATGATCTGCTACAGATTGAAGGAGCTCCTTCTCACGCTGCGGGACAGACAGGAGGGAGACATACCATGTATGTGGTTATCTAAATTGCTTAAAACTATATTTTTTAATGATTCCCTTGTGTATAGTTTTATTTTTTAACCCCCATAATTATCTGAATTGTACTAAATAGATATTTTAAATAATTTTCCAATGTGGAAAAACTGTGTTCCAACTGAAATAGCACATGCTAAAGTTCTGCACATTTACCTCCTGTGTCCCAGCAAGCATCTTTTGCACACTTATTAAGTGCTCTTTACATTGCACTGCTATGTTGCTCAGTTCATCCAAACGAGCAAGAGCAGGAACAATTCTGAAAAATAAAATATTGTGGACAAATGTGAGCATTTCTGTTTAAATCATAACAGACAAAATATTTGGATCGGTGCAGCCTACTAGCTTGGTTACTATGATTAGCTGATTGCAGCTGTGTGCAGCTGTGCTATAATTTTTTGTTTCTTGTACGTACACAATAAGTTGGCTGTATCAGATAAAAGCAGCTCACAGAAATAGCTCAACAAAGGTGTTGTATGTAGAGCAGGATATCCACCACTGGTGGAGACACAGGTAGGAAAAGAGTTAAAACCTACTGGTTTAAGAGCTACCTGTTGGTTTTGTCCTGACACTGCTTGTGCAGGTGGCTGCAGAGGTAACCAAAGCGGGTAATGAACTCCATGTAAGTTTGAGGACTGAAAGGCTGAGCTCTTGGAAGGACAGAAGCATACTGGCATGCAGACCGATGGATCCCTGCCATAGCCACAGACAGGCTGGCCTCTGAGCGTTCTTGAACCACTAAATAAAAATAAAAAGCCAAAAGATCTGTCTTACTATAGTCAAGGAAAAAAAATGAAGGGGTTTGATTAACATTGGTTGTGTGTCTCACTTTTATGGGGACTGGTTTTGAGGCACTGATCAGCAACTTCCACCAAAGACTGGTGAGACCACGGCTGGTACACCTCTACACAACAGCTGTGTTTGAGGGCCTTGGCTATTTGTGCCTGAATAAAAAAATCTGAACTAAAACTGAGCCCATTTCAAGGGTTGTTGGACTTTTGAAAAGCTTAGAATTTGAGGAAAATAGTATGTAATATAAGCATACAGTTTCAGTTAAGATACTTACAATCCAGCTTTGGGCTTCATTTTTGGAGGGTACTTCACTTGTTTCTGACACGGTGAATGGCATTAACAGGAATACATGGACATTTCTGTGGACCTGACTCAAAAGCCTTTGTGAAAACAGTGTACAGTTAAATGTTTACACACACTGACATAAAAACTGAATGCTAATAGACATTTTTGCAATGTGCCGCTTCCTATAAATGTCTTTTCCACTAAATGTATTTTTACCATGTCTACAGTATAACTGAATGTTACTAGTGATTAATTCCAACATCACATAAACAAATATTATCACTTTATATACTGTAAATAAATTTAAATTGAAGCAGAATATATGAAATGTATTCAGGTCTATTTTGGGGAGGTGAGTGGTGATAATCTAGTTCTAACATGATGAGCAATAGATCAGCTGATTTTTCCTCTTACTTCTCAAACATCCAGTTGTCCATAAGATATCGTCTTGAATATTTCACAGTAGTCGCTCTAGACACAAGGTTCCTCAGCTCTTCGTCGATGTAGACTGCTGGAAAGGCACTGTGGGCCATCACTAATATTAATTCTTCTCTGACAGATTGGCTGATTTCCTCATGGACTAGTATGATGACATTAACTCCATCTGACCTTGTCTGATACCCAGCTTCTTTCAAGATTTCATGCAGATTATTCTCATTACCAGCATGTACCTCCATTAACTGATAGCCTGTAAGGTGGGCGGCTAAACGCACAGTGGTTTTGCGGCCTGTCCCCCTCTCTGAGCCAATCAGTACTCCGTGTCCTCGAGGCAGGAGCAAAGCCCTGAGAATATGTAACAACTGTCTCACTCTCTCTCTGTGTAAAATGCATTTGGTTGTAATGCTGCAGTCATGGCCGTTGTCATACTCTTTTCTATCCATGAGTACACACAGCTTTTGCACTAGTGCATCAAGGTCTTGCTCCTGATAAGAGGAGCTAAATTTAAATTTGTGTTGCTGTTTTATCAACTTCAGGGCTTCGGAGAGATCAGGACCATATACAAGCGTTGCCACTGTGTCCTCCATATGCTGAAGAATCTGTGAGTGCAGACTCACAGGTTTAGGTTTAGTCAGCTGATGGTGCGACTGGTTTTGCTGGTTTAGTTCTTGAGGCAGATCTACAGTGTCTGGATTTTGACCTGCTGGCTGACTGTCTCCATCAATTTCTTTAGCCAATTTCATTCCATAGTGCGTCTCTGCCGTCTTGGCTATGAGTGACGCAACAGTTTTTCTGTCATCCTCTGAGCATAACCTATCACTGAAAGTACGCATGCACTCATGCATCCAGACCTGTACTATGTTAAGAACCGATGCTGGAGAAAAGCCTGGTTGTAAATTCTCATTTTTCCCCGTCTTTGAGATTGTAGACTTCCACAGGTACATCCCCTGAAACACCTTCAGAAGGTCATGATGGGAAAATATGGTATGAGGCCTCTGCATAGAGGGCTGAAATCTGTCACTTACTGCATGATACAGCTCATTAGTAGCAGTGATGATACAAGATGCCATATCCTCACCAATGTGCCTATTAAGTGGCATTTCACTGAGCCAGAATTTTAGCCTAGGAGAATAGATAGACATTACAACATCCAGAGATACGCCATCAACCACGAAGACAGAAAACAGGCGTGAGAGCCGTGGGGATATCACACTGCTGTGGGGATTATTCAGTGCAGAGATGCAGCATGTAGCCAGATAGCTGATGGTTCCAGACTGCAACAACTTGAAGTTGTAGGTGTCAAATGTTAGAATCTCTCCCTTTGAAATACTCTGTCTTAGTGTCTCTAGAGCCATTGAAGCTTTACCAAAGACATCTATGAACAAAAGTGAGACATAATGACATTATGAGGATTCACACTTCAAGTTTAATGACATGAATTCTCATGTGAATTTTGTTACTCACCACAGGGGGCTTCATGTAAATCGTCAACAAGCAAAAACAGGCGTGGCTGTTTTGTCAAGCAGCCAGCAGTGTCTTTGCAGTTCTTCTGGCATCCGATGTTATTCAGTATAGTGCGCAGGTCTCTGGAGCTCAGAAGGGGACTGGCTGGTAGGTTAATGTGTCGCTTGTCAAAACTTAGCAAAGTTTGGCACAGAGTGGTTTTTCCAGAGCCAGGCTCTCCTGAAACCAGAACTGGCTGGTTTGCCTCCAACATGAGGTTCAGGAGATATGTGTATTTACTATACTATGAAAAACATTTAAGACACATGTAAATATTCAATAGCAGTGACACCCATATTTCATTTATTCTCAGTACAGTAGGTTCAATGTTAAATACCAACCCTAGGAATGATGGAACCTGTGGATTGTGTAGCCGTAGAGAACATCTCACTGTTGAAACTAAAAAAGTGTTCAAATACACTCACTTCATCAGGGACCACAATTTTGTATCGGCAAGTAAAGAGCACTTGGCGGGCTAATAAATCAAACTGTGGCCAGTGGCTGAATAAAAAACAGAAGTATATGAAGAACATTGGTTACAGATAGTAATACTGACAGCAAGTAGTAGAAATGAATATGTGTAAATATATATGTGTAAAAAAGTTTAATAAAAATCTATCTTACCGAGAATGGAGGCGGCCACCAAATCCCCAAATATAAGCCAACAGAAAAATGTTTCTGCTGAGCTGCTCTTGCTTACTTTGGGCAACTGTGGCCGGTGGACGTATATCTGGTAGCAGAGAAAGGGATAAAGTTTTAATAAAAGTAAAGTAACCATACTATTGTTACAAGGTTTTAAGTTTGTAAGAAGTTATTTTACCTCTTGTGTCTATCTGTGACTCAGATTTTTCTACTTCCTTCCCAAAATGTTGTAGGAGAGCACGCAGGATCCTGACAAATGAAGTGATTTCTTGCAGTCCGTATGTGGGGCCTTTACAAGCTCTCCTTTCAGCACGGACTGCAGAGGTTAAAATCCTTTGCTCAAGAAAACTAAGACTGCTAGAGAAAAGATCTTCACCCAGGTGATTCCACATTTTCACAATTCTGTGATCCAGTTTGTGGTTCAAGGAGAGAGTATCCATTTCACTCTTCCACACAGACTTCCACAGATCTTCACCTGTGAAGTAAACAAGACTGCAACGCGTCACTACAGACGGACTCGCATCGCGCAGGTCAGTGATCTCCATAAGAAGCTTGAGCTTTGACCGAGACAGCAGCGTTTCGCCTGACGACAGACACAGGAATGCATCCTGAGAACTGCACAGTGTGGTCAGGTAATCTAACCAGCCAGGCTGTCCCACTGGCTCTCCATCCATTACCAGCCACTTCGCTGTTAGTGTTTCATCAGTTTTCTTCTCATTGTTGCAGATTTCAAAGCATGTGTGTTCACGTTGTTCTAAATCTCTCAGCACCTTTGCGAGAGCTCCATCTTTCCATCCTCTCTTTTCACAGAAACAGCCAAACAGCTCATCGTGGGACATAGCATTGGGAAATAAGACTGAAGTGTCAACAAAGCTCCAGTTTGAAACAGAGATCTTTTGACCTGCCTGTGGAGAATCTCTTTTAATCATACTGTCCTTGTCTCTTTCCTCCACTGTCTTGGCAGCCAAGCTGTTGATTGCTCCAGCCAGAGCACTGTAACAGGTCGTCTTTCCACTGCCAGAAGGGCCTATAAGCATAACTGCCTGAGAAGATTTCACGGCCTGGTAGAGTGTAAGGACACTGCAAATGACTTCTGCGTCACAGTAGAAGTGTTTCTGTTGTAATTCTTCTTTAACTGCATCTTCAAGTTGGTTCTTTTCATCTTCTTCAATATATTGCTGGACAAGTGGAAACTGGCATGCTATAGGGAAAGCATCTTTAAAAAGGGTATAGAACTGTGAGTCTTTTGTGTCAGGAAGCAAGACAGAAAGAACTGCTCTGACAATGGCTTCCTCTTCCATTAAACTTTGTACAACGGTCAAATAACAACGGTGTGACTTGGAAGGCTTTTCAGTTTTCTTACCATCCTCCTCAAAAGGTTTCGTGGGCTTATTTTGCAAAGATGTAAGATCAGTGCGTTCTTCAACTGAATCTTTAGACTTCTTTGAATTTTCTTGCTCGCTTACAATCTGTTGCAAATGTGTTTCAGAAGCTGAGATGATCTTTTGCAAGATAACAATGAAGCAGCTGTGATTATCAGAGAAAAACTTGGGCAAACAATGGGAATCTTGGGCCAGGCTGATGAGGGACACCAGACGTTGACTTAACAACATGGCCTCTGAAAAACCAATGGCGCTCAACATGACTTCTGCCATTATCCTGTAATCTGGATGTGTTAACGCGATGGATCTTGTTGCAAATCGCAGGTTTTCAGGAACCCCGGATGCATGTGATTTTGATGCCATGACAATACATCCGTAGCTGAGGCTGGCAGAAATGCTTTTTCCTGCAAGTTTAATGTGGCATTCTGAATCAACAGCGTTTGTGCACCCTGTGACCCCAACAGTTTTAATCTCTGGCTCATAATTCTGTCTCTCATCTGTATTTCTTCTTAACCTGGTGAAGGACTGGTGTATGTCTACCAGATGCTGTCCAAGTATCGATAGATCATTTTGTGTTAGCAAGTCCACAGAGTTCAGCACAAGCCACGCTCCTGTCTGGAGGGCACCAAGCAGATTCCGCTGAATAACATGCGTCGTCATGCTTGGATAGCACTGTTTTAGGACAACCTGTCGTCCCAGCGCTTTTCCCAACTGGATCACAGTATTTTTCTTTCCAGACATGGAAGGGCCACTGACAGAGCCACATCTGTAGCTTGTCAGAGCAACGATAATCCCTAGTATTGCTTGGTCTGTGGAAGGAGTATGCACCATCTCCCACTCTCCTGGGCCACAGTATTCAAAGCTGTACTGGAGGTGATGGCCCAAAATATCTACACAGCATGTTGGATCATTATTCTCTTCTGAGTTAATATAATATTTCATCAAACTCAGCCATTCAAAAGATGACTCGCGCACACACTGTACCTCCATGAGTTGATGTAGCTGCTGTGCATGATTCATTGTAAGCTGCAGTAAAGCACGCAGACAGATCATTGTGTACTTGGAAACCTGATTTTCACTTTTAGATCCTGTGACTCTGTCCCTTATGTAATGGCTAAGGTCTTTCAGCTTTGCATAGATATTTGCCTTTATGCTGCTGAACTTCACCGAGCTTGATTCTTGAATAGCTTGTAGAACAACACTGCACCATGCTGCCTTCTCCGCCACCAGCAGGCACTGAAGAGGGTATTCAGAAAGCAGACCTAGCACAGGTAGTGCACTGGGTGGCTGGATGTCTCTAGCTTTCGTGTTGCATGGCAAATCTTGACTGGATGGTTCAAGCTGGTTTCTCACAACAGCACACTGTTTCATAAGCTGTACTATGGTCAGCTTCAGTTGTTTCTCAAAGTCACAAAACCACACCAAGGCATCAGCATTTGGTTCTAAAGGAGACTGAAAGGCAATGTGTTCTTGGAGGTTGCCAAAAAGCCCCAGCACCTTCATCTGCCTGTGGCATTCAGATGTAGCCTCAAAGCTGTTACCATCTCTTGGTGTTTCACAGGCAACTTCAAGCAAACGTACTCCTTTAAAGCATTTTTGTACAAAGGGTTGCAAAGCAAAAGGCGTCGGGTGAAAAGAGAGTATCTGCATCACTTCCCTTTCACTCAAAAACCAGAGTCTTGGACACTGCTCACAGAGGTCATCAAGAAGATCTGACATTTGGTTTGAAATGACTTCCATTGCAGACAAACCATCAAGGAGAACCTGGAAAAGGCCATTACCACAAAATCTGTCATTCGTTTTAGTGGAAACCAAGTTCAACACATGGGGCTCTTTCGATATAGAGGTCATCATTTCCTTAAATGTCTCATCAACTGGTTGAAAGTGCTTCAGCTATAGAAAAAGACAAAGAAAAAAAAATCAAACACACTGACCAACGTGAAAATCAGCAGGACTAAAAATATGAGATATTTTTTGGCATAGTTTGGCACAGGGACATACCAGATCCTTTCTTTCAGTACTGAAAGATGTCCCTTGGAGCATGTTGGTCAGGAAAGCCCACTGTTGCTGATATCTTTCAAGTAAAACTAGCAGCTTCTCTAAAAATTTTTAAAGAGAAAATCAAAACTAAGTACGTCATTCTTATAAGCTCATTTTTATGCACTTGTGTGATAAATACTGAAACATCTTCACTGCTAGGTTGCTGCTTTACCGAGTTCTTGGAGTGTTTGAATCCAATCCTCCAGTGGCGCTCTGAACTCAACGCTGTATGGGGACTTCAACATGGTGGACAGCATCATCAAACTGCTCTCAGCCTCAGCAAAGTGTACTTCCAGATCTGAGTGAGTAAACACAAACAAGCAGCATGTAAGCCAAATATTTCTTCCTAGCAGGTGAGCCAGAAGGTATTTCAATGATGCTTACAGTGACTTCAACACTGACTGTATCTATGCTATTAATCACATCTTGCTATTTAGTCTCACCTATAGTGAATGTAGGATCCCTGGGCTGTTTCCTGCCAGTTTGCACATTTAGAAGGGTGGACATCTCCCTCATTGTTAATCCAGTTTGTTTCTCACAGTGCTTCCACACAGTGGGAGTAAACACATCCAACTGAAAGAGTCTGCCTTTCCATCTGTGACACAGCTTGTGGAAGGTCTGCTCCATGTCACACTCCGTTTGTGCACCCCTGCATATCTGCCAGAATAAAATGTACCATCTTATGTCACATTCATACAGTGTGTTTTCTATTTTAGCAGACTGTTTGCCTGCTGTTCCCCTTTAGTAGAACGGCTTGCTCTAGATAAAACGCCTCTCCTGTATTACCTTATCAATCAGTTTCTGGCGACTGTCAAGTTGCTGAGACATGAGATCAGCAACAGTCACCTTCTTCTCTGATTCATAGTGTAGGCCCAGGTCTGCAACGAGAGAATATATATTACAGTCACATTAGATTTAGTGTGATTCAAAAAGTGCGGAAGTGGTACAACATGGTCACGGTCCCTGACCTTGTAAAATGGCTCTCCAGTGTTTTTCTTCTAATGTGGCGCTCTGTAGCTTGGCCAGGACTAAAAGCTGATGGCTTGAGCTTTCCAGGTATCCTAAAATCTCCTGCAGCACTGCATCACTGGTAGGTATGGCAGTTGTTAAAGACAGAGCCTGCTCCTTCCACTTTGCAACTTTATCCTGAGCTTCAGAGACCACAACCTGACAGAACAACGTGTGGGTTAGTTGTCTGCTGGGACAGGGATGGTTATAATAACATTACTTATATATACCTATACAGTTGCATTAGTTTAAAAATAAGTAAACTCATTAGCATGGGAGCACAGTCATTTACATTTTAGAACAAATGGTTACAATTTGTCATGGCCCTGAATGTGAAGAGCAGGTCACAGAAACTTATCAGCTTATCATTAAGAAAAAAAAGGAGAAATTTCATGTTACCTCACTAAAAAGCAGTTGCTTCCATTCTTCCAACCATGTAGTGCACACAGCAGTCAGTTCCCACAACTCTTTACGAGCTTTGAGTTTCTGAACATTTGTTGTCACTATGGTCAGATCCATTGTGTGTTCTAATAGGAAGCAACAGTACTGTCATCCTTTTTGTAAGCACCTGTTTAATCTACCATATACCAAATCAAAGCTTTCAATCCTTCAGATATTTTATAGAAACAATATAGTTTCACCTCACCTTGCATGTCTTGGCTGCTCCTGCTAAGCAGTTCCAGCTTTGCACTGAGCGTGTTTACATGCATGCACATGTAGTTCAGTTTGGATACCATCTCTATGGCATTCTGGCCCGGATCAAGGAAGGGTCCAGATGTAGCATTAGAGATGACAGTTTTAAGATCACAGATCAGAAATGAGAGCATTGTGTCCAGTGCATTAGCCATTGAAGGATGATGGTGGGACACAAGGCTGTCTGCTTTCTTCAAGAGGGGAATAAAACAATCCCACAAGCTCAGCATCTAAATATAGAACACAAACAGAAGCACAGAGTCTTAACTGAGCACACAAAAAGCTATGATACACAGTATATTGTGGTTTGTATTTATGGCACATTTGTCACTTGTGTGCATGCAAACCTTTTCTCCCAAAGCCAGCTCTGCCTCTGTCATATTCCTACAGTTCGTGCAAATCGTGTTTTGAAGGGAGTGAACGTATTCCACACGCTTCTGTACATCAGGTAAGACCTTCAGAGATTCCCTCACCTGTCAAAGACACAAGATTTTTATTTTTCCGTATATTAAACATAAATTCATTGTGAATGACTACTAAATATATAAAATACTTCAAATACTTCCCAGAGGGAGGTGCCTTCAGATGTTGGTGTTTAAAGATGTAAAAAGCTATTTAGCCGTGTGTGTGTGTGGATAATTGTAATTAGAAAGCACTCCAGTGAAAGTGTGTACAGACAGACAGACAGACAGACAGACAGACAGACAGACAGACAGACAGACAGACAGACAGATAGATAGATAGATAGATAACTACTGCTCCTTCAAACAACAGCAGTGTAGACCTGGATAATGGAATCTAAATTCAGAACACATTTATTCTGACACGGCAGTCTTTGATGTAAATAATTTAGCTGAAGTGAGCGTGTGACCACGAGGTGCCTCAAGAGGATGTGAATCTTCTAACAACCGTCCTTCTTGAGGCAAAACACAGAAAACAAGGGCAGGGAAGTCTTTAGAGAGGATTTTCCATTTCTCACCTGTTTATTATATTTTATCATATTTTACACAAATATGTGAAAAATATTTGCACTTCCTACACAAATATGTGTAAAATATGGGTCAGTTGGGGGTTTTTTTTGCAAAAAAAAACCCCAACTGATTTTTTCTTTTTAATTTCTGTACCCTAAAAGCATATTTTGAGAAGTCTTGTAAGTCTTGCGGTTCTGTCTCGAGTTCAGCAGTAGTCCTCTCCAAATATGATATGAGGCTGTCTGACTCCATCTTTATCTGCTCAACTAGCTGCTCTTGCACTTCCTCTTCAATGAACCTCAGCTGTTGCCCTGGAGAAACAAAGGCAAACAGGAGGAGAGCATCTATCATGAAAAACAGAAGTACTGGATTTATCAACCAAGGGACAGAACATTAAAACAATTTATGATTTTACAAGATCAAAGAACAATTAGCTTTTTTGCTGAATTGACGAAAGTATGGTTCAAGTTACACTGGAGATGCCATTTCCCTTTCGGTCAGTGAAGACGTACCTAGAGCTTCCTTTGTGTGGGTGCACTGGATGACAAACAGCCAGTTGGAGGATGAAACTGATGAGTCAACAGTACTGATTCTTTCAGCCCAGTTGCGCACCTTCTTAATGTTCTCCTCGTACAGTGACGCAGGCTGACCCTTCATGGATTCCAAAGAGGCTCGACTCCACTGACAAATAAACAAGTGCATGTCCACCATCCATGCATAGCTCTCATACAACTGTTGGATCTCTAAGTCAACTTCCTGTCCAGAGAACAATGAAATTTACCAAAAGAATCAATGTAAATTTGATTTCAGTATGATTATTGATTATTACTAATTATTAAAAAGGAACAATAAACTAAGAACCAAACAGATTATCAGAATAACAAACATTCAAAAGTCCACAGAGTGAACCCTCTGGGTTTAACACCCGGGGACCATGACACTATTACTGGATTTGAAAGTGTCCATCTTGCCTGCATGATCTTGGCCTGCTCTTTCTCAACTTCTTTTGTGATGTCATTGATCCTGATGTGCCACTCCAGCTGTGTTTTGGAGAGAGGAGAGTAGCAGCCACGCGCCATGCTGACTTGCACCATTCGAAAAGCGTCTTTAGGCAGAATCTGCCGGCGAGCTGACATGTCTCTGACCACTCGACTAATGCTCCCATCAATGTTTTTCTCCACTGGGGATGGAAAAAAGAAATATGACAGGTTTAGACCAGGCCCAGGCACATTTTCACATCAGTACTGAAGGTGCTCATATAAAGGAAACTCACAACAGTGAAATATTAACACCCCAGTACCTGGGGTCATACCTGTATTTACACAAGGTTTAATAATAAGGTCGCTGAAGTCAAAGGTTGGTTCCTGAGCAGAGAATAACACATCGTTGCTGACCTCTAGGAAAAATCCGCAATCGTCACATTTCTACAAGGGACGAAAAGTGATGTGAGACAAACTCGTGACAGCTGCTTGAGGAAAATACTAACATGATTTTACTATGCATAATTGTTGGATGTTAAGCAAACACAAGAAGATAGCCTTAATGGGAGATTGACCAAATTTATTTATTTATTTTAGTAATAAAGCTTTATTCAAGATTTTTTTTGCACACAGTTTAAATACTGAAGTAGATTTCCAAGTACAATGGTGCATAAATAGATGAATAAATACATCAAACCAATAACACAGTGTCAAATCATTGATTAATAAAGAGAATATTTTAATAAATACATCAGACCCTCATCAGAGCCACCTTGTGATGCCACCTTGACAATGTCAATACAGTATTATTCCGCTTTCTGTACTCAGTACATACAGCAAGAAGGTCAAACTGGAGACCCGGATACAGTTCCACGTCCCAACATGGGAATCCTGTCTGGGTTTTAACTCTGGCGCTGGATGTTGAAGCTTCTGTAGCGCTGGGCGCTCTCCTCACACATTTCCACCACCTGGTGGTCGTCCTGAGCTGTGCTGATGTACCAGTCGGGGTAGCGGGCAGACATGAAAGTGCTGATGTTCAGCCCACTGTCCCGTTTGTAGAAGAGGAATCGCACCATCTCACTGTCAGCTCTCACCCTCTGCAGGCTGTTTTTGTCCGTCACCTCTTCCAGATGGAGGGTTGGCTTGTCGCCGTCCTTGTGGCAGGACAGATAGAGCATTGTGTCTTTGATGCCCAGAGCGACGGGCCTGGCCTCGGCAGTGGGTGCAGGGTGCACGTAGGTCGACATGTTCAGGAACACTTTGCGGTCATCACTGCCTCCCTGCAGCATCACTGCATGCAGCTCCATGCTGCTTTGGACCAGAATTAAATCCCTCTTCTGGCTGTCAGTGATGGCGCACTGGTGCTCACCTGTCCTGGTGAACTGAGCTGGTGCAGCTGTCCTCTCTATCACAGTTTGCTCTTCCACAATGCTCTCCAGCATGACCGAAAGCAGGTTTTCATCCTGGAAGTCGGTGCTCAGCAGCAGCTCTGAACTGCCGGCCTTTATCCTCTCCGTGGCAATGATGAGGTTGGCTACACACTTCATCGTCAGTGAATGATGTGAAACCTCCAAGTCCAGTCCCTCGGACATGTTGAGGATGTAGCACCTCCTTTGGGATTCCATCTTTTCCTGAATAAAAATCTGCTGAAGCCTGAAGAGCTGAAGCTGTTAGTGCGCTTTGTTAGCAGCTGCTCCGTCACTGTTGTTCTGCCTGCCGACCGACCGACACGGTTTTTATATGATCTCAACACCAATCCAGGGGAATTCTGCTGTCGTAGACAAAAGCCTTTAGTTCTGTGACGAAATACTGGAGTTACACACACACTCGGGACTGGGTGGGGTTGACAGTCTAACCAACTTCCCTTCATGTTTCCTTTGTCTCTGCAGATAGCAGAGCAGCTGGAAGCATCTGCACAAAAAAGTAATCTAAGTCCAAAGTAAGTGGTAAATGAATCGATCTGGGAGGCGCCGGAGCCCGGAGGCAGCTCTGCCCCTGAGGCACACAAGCAATATTAGGCTGACACACACCTGGATGCACACAGAGAGAAAAGAGGTGGAGAGACAGGTAGAAAAGGCATGTTGGCTCAGGAGGACCAGTAATGTGACTGACATTTTCCCAGTGGTGCTGATTAAAGTAATGATCATAATAAAATTAAGAAAAAGCCAAGTACAATTAATAGATCACACAGCAACATTTTTCAGACATATGAGATAACAAACCGATGTTGATTTATCATTTTATGTCTCTTTTGGCTCCATGAGAGCTGCTTCAGGTCCTGAGTAACAAGTCTGGATGAAGCTGCAGTCGTCATATCCGGTCATCATAACAGCTGATATGGCCATCGCTATATACAGACTGTGTTCAGGTCAAAGTAAAGGAATGGCAGCATGACACAGGACTGCAGCTGCCACATCTCTGAGAAAGCAGGTGAAAGCTCAAAATATGAAATCTGAAATTTTCTTTGCACGCCTTTGAGCCTTTTTCTGGGGTTTTGTGGTTATTTTGATGTGACAAAAAAATTTCCACCACTTCCCAGGCAGCGGGAGTTGTGCAATAGCGGCCAATTATCAGCTTTTTCACTTCCTTGTTGAGGCCTGATAGAGACACGTCAGGGATGTTTACAACGGCTCAGTTCAAAATGACATCATTGTTTTGCAATGGACAAACAAGCATGGCAGTAATGATACAAAATCATCTGCTTGGAGATTAATTAGATAAACTGCATAATTAGTTTGAAGATCTCAGGTTCTGGTTCTCGGCCATTAAGAAGCAGGTAAAAATATCCCTTCTTATAAGAAGAGCGTCAGGAATGACGAGGATGAGGAGGAAGGGCTGATGAGCACAGTTCTATCTGCACAGGTGGAGTTTTGAATTGCATCACTACAGTTGCTTTAGTTTCATTATAGGGAATTACATCACGCAACATTTTCCAAAAATAACGCTATTAAATAATCATTTAGAATTTCTGCAGAAAGCAAAAATAGAGTAAAAAAAAAAAATCCAGAAATGAGAAATAATGATGCGGACCGGCATCAGCATTGTGGATGAAGCAGTCACGGCTGAATTCCACTGATATACTTCAGCTAAAAGTTACTTCATACAATTTGGTAATGAGAAGCTTAAACAGCCATCCCCCCTTAAGTTATTGCAGCTGAATCATTCACAGGCGCAGCGCTTCTGCAGCACGACTGCGGAGGACGCTCCTGTCATGCCTCTGAATCCACAGAGGTCACGCATCAGCGCGAGCAGCCACTTTTAAAGCGCGACCCGCACGAAAATAAATGGAAACCTGTGGATGATATTTTTAATGCACAGAGAGGTTCTCCTGTTTGTCTCCTGCTGTCTCAGATGGACGCTGTTGCACGTTTATAACTTTTATAACTGTTTTTTTTAATTTATTTATTTGTGCACATATACATGTTGTAGTGTACGTACACCAAAGTTAAAACAGCCCCATTCACAGAACTTTTTTAACATACATGGTGTTTATGTTGGAGGAAAATGACACCACATGAAAAACATACCTGTGTTTGCAGCTGCTGAAACGTGTAAATTACCTGAATAACAGCGTTGCCAACCATGAGAAGTGCTCGGCTCACTGCTTCTTTGAACAGATGTATTGGCGGCTCCACAGTCAGTCGATTATCGGCACTGAAACACAGCTCGGTGTGGAAGAGACAACGCTGCTGTGGTTCCCTCCTCTAACAAAATAAAATACACAAAAAATGAATCAAATACAACTTAACTGTCAGTGTGCTTTATCTAATACATCATCTTTTATTGTATGCAGTAGTGGTGCGTCACAGTAATTGAATCTAGAATTCTTGCTTGAGAGCAGTTTAAAAGAGTGAAAAATCTGCATCAAAGAGAAAAAGACTTTTAGACTTCCAGAAAGCTCTGCCACATAAACAGAGCTAACAGTTCTCTTAAAACCTTTAAGACATCGAGAAACGACATGGCATCTTCTCGGACGACTGTGACGAGACTCTGGATAATCATCTGATGGACGAGTGCTGCAAAGTTTCCCAATTTCTTCAGGATGCTTTCAGACTGAGCCAACTCCTTCTTCAGCTTGCGCTGATGAGCCAGAAGCAAATGTATGGGTTTGCAGCAGCTATCTTGCTCTTTGGCAACTTTCAACTGCAGCTGCAGCTCCTGGTGTTTCTTATAGCTGTCTTCTTTCACCTGACGATATAAAACTGTCATTAGAGGACTTTTCAGAAAATCCTAAATATTTCAGACTTTGTTCTCAGTTTAAACGATCATAATACGACCATATTAAGGATCAGAGCGCGACACTGTGATAACTTCTCCAACATCTGCAGACACTCTTGATTCTTGCTTATCAGTGCACTCTCGAATTCCATCAGTGTGTAGCTTTTACAGACATCCAGAGGCAACCAGTGTGTCTCTTTTAGTTCTTCCATTACTCTGTCGAAGAGATTGTGTTGTTGAAAATCTGAAGCATAACAAGTCTTGCATGCTTTCTCTCAAAGTTAAAGATCAGATATACTCTAAATATTTTTAATATTGTTTCTAGAATAATACATGGAAGCATGGTGTGAGCAGTTGCCCAGGTCTCATGCAATTTTAGACTGTGTCTGGCTTTAGCTCACCCGCTAAGAAGATGCAAGGCCTTTCTGAACTGAGGTACAGCTATGAGCAGAACGTCGTGCAGGTTCTTACTCCGGCGCTCAAAAATTCTCTTGCGTGTGTTTTTATGCCACCTGGAACAAAGAAAACACAATTTAAGTAAAACGAGAAGTTTAAAGAAAACGGGAAATAGGTTTTACACCAGGAATAAAGCATTATTAGCATTTATTACCAGAAAAAAGATTTCTGTAGTCCGAAGTCCCTGAAAAAGGGGATTTTCTGCAAATCTGTCCACAGCACATACTCTCTGTACCACTCTGCCAGACTGACAACACCACCATAACCCGTCTGTGTGACATGCAGGACGGTGTGAGGGGTGAAGATATAGTGCTCGGAACCAGCTTCACTGGAACGGACGACTCGCAGGTCATAGGGTCTAACAACAGAGAGGAAGTGGCAGTGCATTCATATGGTTACAAGGGAAGATTTGCAAAAGTCTGAAACTCAGCAGTGGTAAATATCCCTTTTTAGTTCTACCTGTAAGCATCCCCATCTTCTTTTTTGAGGTAATAAAGTTCCAAGTCTCCCAGGTCTCTCTTCTGAATAAAGATATGCACAACCTCTGCGCCAGTGAGGGGAGATTTACTTGGTTTGCGCCCTTCTTTCACAGTCACTACTTTTTTATCCTTACAGGCTGTGGCGTTTATTGATTCCCCTTTTTCCCTAACATGGAAAAATATAAAATATGAGCAGAAAAAAACAGAGAAATTAATTTAGGAGCTTCTATAATATACAGGAAGTATGACAACAATTTTTATTTGTATTTATGCTATAAATTACCATTACATTTAACAAAAATATCTGGAATGACACTTAAATCCAACAAAAATTCAGTAGTATCGGAGAAGATAAAATCAATTCTCTGTAAGTATTATTATGTACCTCTGTGTCATCGGCTGAGTAGTTCTCAAAGGGATTACAGTCCCTAATGTTGAGGCCTTTAGTCGAGGTCCTTTTGTCCATTTTGTGTTACCTATGGCTATCCCAGGTCCTAATTTAGGTCCATCAGAGGGCACACTCTTGAGGATAGAGGACAGACTGAAAAGGGGCTTGGCTGCAGAAGCTGCTAAGACACAGGACGGCTCTGGGCACAGAGGTGGCAAAGTCCCTTCAGGGGAGTGGGTCTTTTTCTTACCCTTGTGATCAGGCCTTGTAACGTCTTTACCACAGTCCTGAGAGAATCCATCAGCTGAGTTTTCCTGCGACGTGGCAGCGAGCATGCTGCTGATCTCCCAGGAATACCGTCGGCGGCTTTCGTATCACAAAACGAACTTTGCTAATCACGCAATAGGACTGACTGTGGAATTTTGGGGGGAAAAAAATAGGTAAATTTAGCCGGAATCACAACCACCATAGCATGGCACAGGATGCATACCCTGCATTTCAGCTGAACTTTAAAAATGTAGACAGATGTACTGCAAATTAAATCTGCACGCTCTCTATCAAGATCTTCCTGGCTCTAAGCAGCAAATACAATTTTAGGTAGTGATAAGCTGCTAAATCCTAATACTGCTTTCTAAAGAGAGGTGTCAAGTTGAAACCGAGTTACGCATTAACACAGATATTCATTCAGAGGTTTTCATTGATGAATACAAATAATACTGTATAAAAATTCCTGGGACATGATTAGGTGCTTACAAAACAAGCTAAATACTTCACTAATTCTGCTAAAAATCACCTTCATTTGACAAGAGTTTAAAAAGTTATTACTGTGCCAAAAAGTAATTTCTGATGTTTCTGTGTTTCCTTTTTGTAATGGCTTTGTTTATATTAGTAAATAGATTGCAGGCAATGGGATTTATGAAGCGCTTATACTAGGGATGAGCGCGATTACTCGACTAGACGACTAATCGTCACTATTCTTACTAGTCGGTACAACACGTACTAGTCGGCAAGCGTGCTGTTGTTTGTCCTAAATGTTATGCAGCCATCTGCCACCAGATGGCGCTGCAGCCCATATATCGTCATAGAAAAATGCCACAACGTAACCGGATCAGACCTCGCGAAAAACCCTTCTTTTTCTGCATTTTATTCTGCATACTTCCTCCAAGTTTGTACCAAGAAGCGAAAAACATAGCGTGACTGACCACAGCAAAGAGTAGGACCCAGGAGGGAAAAAGTGCCAGCATTTTATCTTCCTGTCGGCAGACACCGCACAGAAAACACGGACACGACCGAAAGGTGATTAACACACCTGCACAGGTATCAACGCCGGAAACAACATCCGCCACTTACGGTTACGTCATGGCATTTGAAATCTGATTCGGTGAGCTGCTCACGATGCCGCCCACCGCGACCCGGCCCCGGATGTGTGCATGTTTGTCTTGTGTCGTGAACAACGAGCATCGTTCATAATGTGCGGCACCACTTTTAAGTCGCAGTTTATTCGTTTTTCGGATGTTAGTTTCACATATTCAATGATGTGTGAAGATCGTTTGCAGTAAGGCAATTTCATGTTTTTAAGATTTTTCAGAAACACAGGAAATCGCTTTTTTTGGCACAGCACCGAACATTCTGATAAAATGCAGAAAGCCACTCAAATTTAAATCAAGTCTTCATGTAAAATAGTGCAAATACATCCAACACGTCAGACAAAAAAATACTAATTTGGTTGTTTTTCACTAAAACGCCATTGTAATATAAAAGACACTTATCGCGCTGTTAAGTAGCATTCTTCCACAATGTCCGTAAATGAGCATAAACAGCCTGAAAGGCGCTCAGCGCCGCGCTCCGTTTGCTGGCTGTGCTAAACTTGTTATCAAAAGTTTAAAAAGTGCAGTCGCAGGTCCGAAGTTTACTGACTTACAGCTGAAGCGGACCCCAGAAAACAGGTGGGTCCTCTCTAAGGCTGGATAACTGCTTTTAATAAACCAAGCACTAAATTAATGTGAAATAACTTTGCGGAATGTCTTACCTGTGACGTTGACACCGCAACCACGGCGACAGCTCGTTGCTAAGGTAACGCACCCGCGGTCTGCAGAGTCGCTCTGATACAATGTTCCCACATTCCAGAACAGAGGCACACACACACAAATAGCAAAAGTGTGTGTGTGTGTGCGTGTGTATAGATATGTGAATATGCCCCCCCCCTCTCTCTTTTAATTGTATTTTTTTTTACCCCTTCTTTATTGCTTGTCAGGCCTGGCATAAATAACTAAATCAAAAAACAAACATTAACAAGAATAGCCTATAGAAAACTTATAGAGCAGTTCTTGAAAAAGCAAATATGTTGGGTACATCATTGCAAAAACTGACAGACATGACGGGATTAAAAAAATGTAATAAAGCAGCCGCAGGAAACGGCATGTTACCTTTTTTGAGACGAAAAGACAACTTAGTGTTTTATATCTGTTTACAGGTGTATTTATTATAATAAATGTCACTGTGATTGTTATCAGCAGCTCTTCAAACTCAAAATGTTAGCTGGGGGGCCTAAATCCCACTCTCCAAAATAGATTTTGACTAGGAAAAAAAAATACAATTTAAAATATTTAAAATTTTAACGATGGCTCCACTGTTCTAACAACAATAACTCAGTGGTCTTTTTCTGCTGTTAGATGTCACATTGCCTACTATAAAACATGTCTTCTAGCACTGCTGTGTGTGTGTGTGTCTGTGTGTGTCAGTGATGCTTCATGACCAACCTACATACAACCAATAAGGTTCAAGAAAATGTATAGTCTGTAACAAAAATTCATCCATTGAAAATAAAATGTGGACTCAGAAAAGAAAAACGTACCCATCAAGAAGTCCAGTATGACCATGTCTATGAAGTCCACCAGTCTTGTGCCCTTGTTGTATGGTGGGGTCTTTTTCACCGTGGAACAGTAGTCCGGTTCTGTCTCCCACCTGAAAACGATAAAAGTGAGCAGGACATCCAACATTTTATGAGCATCAACATGAAGCTCAGCTTGTTATTCAAATGGATTGAATAATGATCTCCAGCAGAAGACTAAATTACAATAAGTACATCCCACCGTGTACAGAGTAATGAATCAAAATAGAGGGGTCAAGTGTAGGCAACATGGGGCTAACAATCTGGGAACTGCAGGTGTATCTGTTGTTAGAGGGGATATTTGGGAGGCTCTTCTATTTAAGGTAAGTGCACCTACAGGGTAGATATTCTGTTTCAGGGGACAATAAGATAATAAGAGCAGGCTACAGGATGGGAGTTTGGAAAAAAGCTGGGATATTGAATCCTGCAGCACTTCATAAACACGGTGGTGTTGGGGTGTAATTGTGGCTCAGCTGCAGGGGGAGAGGTGAAGCAGAGGGTCCAGGGGGTAGTGCCGGGAGAGGCCGGCTGGCACAGCTGTTGCACGTCTTCTAATTCTAAGTCTCCTATTTATGCAGTAGAGCGCTGGGACCGGAGGGTCAGAGCAATACGGTGAGCAGCTGGCGAGGCTGCTGGAGCAATGCTGGGCCAAACGTCTAAAAAGTCATATGCTGAGGCACTGATTTAAAAAACAATCAAAGAAATGCAGGAAGTGCAGTTGTGTGTGTGTTGGGAGCTCACAGTGGCAATGATGTGCTACACACATGTTGTGATTGTGTGTGTGTGTGTGAATTTTACAAACCAAAAACATGTAGTTACTCAGAGGCTTCTCAGATGTTTCAAAGAGCTCTTTTTTTTGGCAAATAAATCTAATTCAGGCAAATAGCAGAAGCCTGAAAACTGTGATAAACGTTCGTGCATTGATCGAGCAGGAGTGGTGATATCCAACCTAGTAGTGGTTATGTAGAACTAGGATAAACACAATAATACATTTGCAATAAAGGTTTTTGAAATGCTTTTGATTGTTATTCACTACATCATAAAAACATGTAAAAAAAATCTAAAAAAAAAAGCAGCAAAGGGTATAAAAAACAGAATTTGTGCCACTGCTGAAATGTTTGGCCACAACTGTGCACGCTGCATTAGTACCTTTGTAATGTATGGTGCAGGGTGTAAGCTTTTCCAAAACACTACCATTTATGTTTATTTTGCTTACATTTTTCTCATGTTTAATCACTTCTCACTGAGCACATTGTTTTCTCTATGACTAACACAGTGTCGACTAACTTTGCCAGCTTGCTGCGGCTGTATGAACGCCTCCACGGGGATCTCCAGGTCCTGCGGCCTGCCAGGGACTGATCTGGCAGCATGACAGCCGAGGAGCCCTCCAGGTCCCTGCTGCGGCCACACACAGCGTGCTCTGTTGAGCAGTAGTAGGAGCACTGGCCGTAGAAGCACACATTTCCCACTAGGGGGAGCCAGAGATGCACGCAGAAGGAGACGAGAAGCAAGCAAACAAGGGGAGAAAAAAATGACAAAAGAAAAATGGCATAAAAGATGTTTTGGGAGATGGAAAAATAGGAAAAAATATTGATTTATTATAGGCTGACATATAAGAGCACTTTAAGGCTGCTGAATTAATAAAGAGTGTATTGGAGTGGTACCAGGGGAGGTAAAAAAGGTTCGTGCCAGCTTGCGGTCAGTAGTGATGTCTTTGATCTCCTTGACCACATCCACCAGCCTCCCAACCACAGGAGGGATTCTCCTGTAACCCAAAATCCTGCAGAGGGTGTGAAACAAAGCAAGAGATGAGTACAGATTTAAGTGCAGCCAAAGGCTGGGGGGGGGGGGGGGCAGAAAAAAATAATAAGGGTTTAAATAACGTGCATTCTGTAGGGGGGTATATTTTC
>VUQK01009374.1:3349-15586 GCA_015106715.1 Bujurquina vittata | reverse complement strand
TGCAGGTTTTATTGGGGCTCTTTAATTTTACACTGATTTGAAATGTTAAACAAGTCATATTTTGCTCCTTTGTTGGTTTATTGCAAGCAAGTTAAAAAAGAGAGAATTATTTAAGATGCTAGTTTGTTTTGAGTTGAGTAATGGGAGTGTTTTTATGAACATGGTAACCTGCCATGAAATGTTTGATAGAGTTTTTTTCCTTTGGCCGTGACTGTAATTTCAGCTCAGGAACCCACAGCGGCTCAGGTTTGCAGCAGGTCTGAGCGTCGCTCAGTCAAGTCGATCTGATAATTCCCGTGGAGGTTAATATTTGGTGATGGAGTTCTCAGCCTTGATCTGCCTTGATTTTAAATACTTAGGAATTCTCTTGGACTCACAATTATCTTTTAAACAACATATTAAAAAAACTGTTAATAAAATAAAATACAATGTTTTGAATTTAAGACAGATAAGATGTAATCTAACAAATGACTCTGCTAAACTATATTTCAATTCGGTGATTATGTCTTATTTAAACTACTGCATGACTAGCTGGACATTGACAAATAAAACAATAATGAAAACAGTAGAAGCTATTTACAAAAAAAGCACAAAAAGTATTTGATAAAAAGCCCAATTTTTTCCATCATTGCAGAATAATAGAAAAATACCACCTATTAAATTGGGAATATCAAACCAAATATTCAGACTCAGTCTTGATTTACAAAATCCTAAATGGGTTAGCTCCACCTCCCCTAAAAGATTTTGTCAAGAGGAATAACAGGACTACAAGAGCAGGCTCCAGAGGTGACTGCTTGGTGCCTCGTAGAAAAGCTGTGCTTGTCGACTGTCATTTTCTTATTGAGCGAGTCAAACATGGAGCATGATACCAGTTAACAAACGGGATGTGGCAACACTTTTGTCATTCATAAAGCATCTGCGGAAGTGGTTGCTAGAAGGTCAAAACTGTAATCATTACTGTGATTAGAAGTTACGGCAGTGTGCAATTCACAGAAGCACCTTTAGTATGTTTTGCACTGGCTTGTTTATTATTATAGCTGTATATGCATTTTAAAATATATATAAATAAAATGGAATGGTTTTAAACGTCTGTATTTATTAGTCAATAATTATAGCAAGAGGCTGGACATTTATATGCTACAGAATGCTTTATCACTCTATATGAAATCTATATGAACTCTGTTAGCCGTAGCTAATCCATGATCAAAGCCTTTCTTTGTGAAACCGTCCAACAGTTTCATACATGAATGTCACACATAGTGCACGTTAGTGCATCACCTCTGCAGTTTTACATTCTACTGCACGATGCAAAGGTCATACTGATTCAGTAAAAAGTAATAAATGTGCATTGCAAAATGATCTGACGTCATTCCAATAGCTACTCAGCTGTTAGAAAGGCTGTAAACACTGAAGCACACCAGTGCTTCGTCCATTTGAATGATTGTACTAAATGGCAGGAGCTTGTGTTTTAATAACAGATACAGCCGGCCCCTGTTACAGTCTTCATGTTCTCCACATGGAGAGGAAATATAGGTGCAAATGAAATATTAGTAATATTTGTAAACATTTGGATAGTTACCATAAACACGTCTCATTCCCTACATAAAACAAATCCTCAAGCACTTGCATGTTGCAGCCCTGGACACAGTTTGAGTTGTTCATTTTTGCAGGCTGCACTTGAGATTCTGGAATCTAGTTTTTGTTGTTGGATTATTGATTTAATTCCCAACACGTGCATTTTAAGGAGATTTTTTAAAAAGATATATATTTGTTGAAGATTCTTTACTGGTGCTCTAGAGACCATCTGCAGCTGTGGGACAGTGAATGTATGATCGCCTCAGTATAAACAACAGCATGTGACCCAGCAATAAAATATGATGTCAAAAATTCAGAAAAACAGTGTAGTTTTAATAACTTAGCAAAATCAGTCCTTTTGTGGGATTTCTTGACTTAAGGGGGGAGTGTGGGGGTACATATTGCAAGTATTTTACAAAAAATAAATAAATAAATAAAGAACACAATACAAAAACCCCTGATTTGAATGCCGGCACAGTGTGGTATATGTTCCAAACAAACTATTTCCAAGCTTCATTTGGCCCTCAAGGCAATGTACTAGAAAAGTTTCACTCTGCCCTCATATGTTCTGCCACATAATTCTTCTGTACCGTCTAACTGCAGAGAGGCCTGAAACTTAAAAAAAAGGGCGTGCGCAGGCGCGCGCACACACACACACATACACACACACACACACACACACACACACATCCAGATCTTTACATATAATTCAATATTGTTTGAATACTGATGAATTTCCTTTAACAGTGTCTCGAGAAACCATGAGCCCTCAATCAATAATTAATGCACATTTGTGCGATTTAGTCCAGTTATTCTCTTCGAGCTCTGTTAACTCTTTAATATTTCACTGTGGGTGGCCAGGGCCAATCTACTTCCCCACTTTTTATTTTTAGCTCCAATCCCAAATATTGCCCTATTTTGGACTTTCAGACTGTTTCTGATGAGGACAGAAAGCGACAGAGAGAAGCGACACTTCACTGGAGACCACAGAGCTGCTTAAATATTAAATGGACGGACAGCGGTGACACAGAAAATGCAATCTTCTTTTCCTACGGCTTTGCATCCAAATCCCGATGGCAATTGTGTGGTCAACAAAACAGTCAAAGGATTTAGAGCCTGAAAGCCCTCTGGAAATTTTAGTCTGAGTGCCACTGGAGTATTCCTGTGTATTCATTTGTAAAGTTTATTGCTTTTAAATTAATTTCCTTGTGAAAGCAAATTCTGAAAAAGGTAAAACTCAAATCAACATGTGAGCGTACTCTTGTCTTTATTACTACCTGGAAAGCACTCGCCTTTAAGGGAAGTTTCTAAAGCTTTTAATGTTTAATATTTGAGGTCTGATTGGGTTAAGTGGGGATTTGTAATTAGCCCCAAGATAGACTGGTTGACCAGTCCAAGGTGTACTCCACTTCTCGCCATGTGACACTTGGGATAATCTCCAGAAACCTCTCCAGACCCTGAATTGGATAATCCATTAAGAAAATGAATGGATGGATGGATAGGTGTCCATTAGATTGAGCCCATAAACACTTGATTCTGTTAAGAGCAATTTTTTTTATTTTTATGCACGGCCTCTGTTCATTTACATAATTCTGAAAATAAATATCACATCATGAAAATAGCTGCTGTTGCCACGTCTTTCTTATGTCTCCGCTGTTGGACTAAAACTGTCATTGCAGAAGACCAAACTGGTTTGCTTGAAATTATTACAAGTAACCAAATACGGAAAAACAGCGAGCACCTCATTTTGTACTGACTTATTACGTTTTATTTCACCCTTTTATGAATAGAAACGCACATTTATCCCCTCGTGCATTAAAGTGGCAGAATGGCGATGTTGCAGGAAGCAAACGGAATGAATAACAAGAATTTAACCATGTATAAAAACTGGGGGGAAAAATGTGGTTGATAAAAGTGTGCCGTTTACTGTGCAAAACTGAAATCAATTTTCATCCAAATTTAAACTTGGATAGCTGTATTTTCTCATTTCAGCCATTTACACACCCCCAGCTGTGGAAATGCATAATCACGTTTCCTGCCAGGTCTTGAACTGAACACATGGCCAGCATATTAAACCTATAGACTACCAGAAACCTTTCCATTTCATTTATTTATTTATTTATTACATTTTAAAAATGCACTGTTACCATGAGGATTCAGTGCTGGCCAGCATTCAGAAGTTTTTTTTTAATTCCTCTGTCCTCTTATCTTTGTTGCACTTCTTTACTCAGTGTGAAGACTTTTTTTTTATCATTAAATACTTAAATAAATGTTTAGCACTGGTTCCCAACATTTGCAACATACAGCTCGATTTTATTTGTAAGGTTACTGAACTGTGGTGAGGACTTTTTCATGACAGTGTCCTCTGTCCTTCACATCGGGGGCACTGCACATACTGAGACTCACTTCTAACAGTCATCTGCACCATCAATTAGGCAATTACGCATGCACCCAGTCAGTGCCCACCCAATCAAAGAGGTCAGGCAAGCAGCTAGGGATGCTCAGCATTGTCCTTGGAGATTATATGCAAGTTTCTATGACAGGGCAAAAAGACAATTAAATTACGAATGATGTTTCTTCTGGTGGTGCGACCCTCAGGGCACCCTGGGTGCACATCCTGTTAGTAATGTGTGCTTAGCCATTACAGAGCCATTTGGACAGTTTGTCGATCAATTCCGCTAAAGGGGGTCAACAACATTAAAACACAGCTCCATTGTGAGTGTTCAGCGGGAGCAGCACATCTGCAAAAATCCTGTGATCGATCGTATGCGAGAAAGAAGAGGCGTTTGTTTCCCACACTGTGAGAGCCCGCCGGTGTATCACGCCCCCATTCACTCTCTCCGGCGCTCTGTCATCCGCCGGGCTGAGCGACTCAAGCTGCCTGGGAAAGACACAGCGACGAGCGGAGAGGAAACGGAGCGAGATGGCGAGCATCAACATGGGGCCGAGACCGCTAGCGCTGCTGCTGGAGCTGGCGTGGCTTCTCCTGGCCTTCCGAGCGGTTTATGTCCGATGTCTTAACGGCGACGAGGACCAGAGCCAGGACACCGAGTGCAAGATGAAGAGCGTCACCGTGTCGGCGCTGCCGTTTTTGAGGGAAAACGACCTGAGCATCATGCACAGTCCGTCGGCCTCCGAGCCAAAGCTACTGTTCTCCGTTAGAAACGATTTTCCCGGAGACGTCGTGGTGGTGGACGACCTGGAAAACACAGAGCTCCCCTTTTTCGTCTTAGGTGAGTTTATTGTTATTATTATTTTTTTACAGCACGCTGGTGTGAGGGTTCATTAGTCGCCAATTAAGCGGATTAAAACACCCTCGCTCTTTATCTCTATGCCGGAGCGTCTGTCTATTAGCTAAGGCCTGGCTACATACCATGGTTTCACTGTTTTGTAAAATATTATAGGTAGCATACCAGCCAAAATATCTAGCTAATGCAGATAGCTCCCTTTTTCGGGTCATGATTAGTCCACCAATGTTTGGTAATTAGCCTGTTATTGAAAGCGTGCAGGTGTGCTGAATCGACACTTAGCACTTGTTATTGCAATATTAGGCCGCACAGCTCATGCTAAATAATAATAATATTAATAATTAAGGCTCGGTTTTATTTTTGTAATAAATTAAGACCATCAGCAGACTTGTTTCCATGGTCCATATTACCGCTTGTGTGTATTTTACCCAGACCGTGCACACGTGGTTCTGTTAGCTACATGTGTAGGAAACTACTTGCTAGTTACACAGTAGCAACAGTGCGGCCAAGTTCTGCTTACTTTGGTGCAACTTTTAAGTCTGCTTTGTGCGTTTTAATAGTTGCTTTGTGCTGCGCATGTCTTATATTTGTGTTCCTGATTAAAAATACGACAGTTTACGCCCCTCTTGTGGGTTTTGAACTCTGTTGGAGAAGCTTTATGGAGGTTAAGGCCAACCCAGGTCCATATGAGCTGGGCGGCGTGAGAGCGCCAAAGTTAGTGAAGGCTGCTGGCCGCTGTCCATGGTGCTGAATCCCAGCGCTTCTTCACACCTCCTGTTGCTGCGGCCGCTCGGGGCCACGACGGCCCTGCGTTACATATTTAGGGGCTCCGTGTGAGCTGTCACATCTACACAGTGAGTAAGATCAGCTCCGTTTATCTTTGGTTGAGGGTTTAAGTGTTGCTACCGGAGGTTCGCCTGGTTTGATGTGCCCCAAGTCAGAAATGAACAGGAAACGGTGAAGAAACACTTAAGTTGTACGTTTGTGTTGTGCTTGTTGGATCTGTGGAGCATTTTCACGTCTGCTTGGAGCAGTTGCCCATTCTCATTTCATTAAGAAAACAAAACAAATAAATAAAGGCATGCCTTTACTAACTATATAGACCAGGGGTGGGCATTTCCAGGCCTCGAGAGCTGGTGTCCTGCAGGTTTTAGATGTGTTCCTGATCCAACACACTCGAATCACTTATAGAAGTCATTAGCATGACTCTGGAGGACTTGATTGCACACTGAGGAGGTAATTCAGCCATTTGATTCAGGTGTGTTGGATCAGGAACACATCTAAAACCTGCAGGGCACCAGCCTCAAGGCCTGGAGTTGCCCACCCCTGATATAGAGCTATATTGTGACTTTCATATAGTGTGTGCACATAGCAAGTGAAAATCTCAGTCTTTAGGATGAAATTTGACATATTTCATTTTAAAAAATGAAACAAAAATATCATAACACAATAAATCGAAGTTTTGAAACTACTACTACAACAGTGCTATTGCACTGTTACTAAGGGAAGATTCAGGGTCACCTGATCCAGCTCTAACTATAAGCTAAATCAAAAAGCAGAGTTTTAAGTGTAATCATAAAAATTCAGAGGGTGGCTCTCTCCCGAATAAAAACTGGGAGCTAATTGCACAGAAGAGAAGCCTGAAAGCTGAAAGCTCTGCCTCCCATTCTACAGGAGCACTTGAATTTAGCTTTTATTGCCATGCTTACATTCATGCTGTTAGACATCATTATTACAACTGACTTATGTGGTTTTCTGTAAACTGTTACCAGTATTACTATATAATAGTAATAGTAATAGGTCCATACTATAATATGGACTTATATTTGTATGATTTGATTACATTTTTCCTAACATTATTTAAATAGGATGGTCTTCTAGTAGACAATCACATGTTTTTCTCTTCATGTATTAGTGGTAATGATAGGACAGTAATGTTTCAAGAGCTAACACAGAACCAAAAGAGAACCATAGTAAAGAGATGAATATTAACTGTAACTGGATTAACCAGATTTAAACTAAAAGTAAAAAAAAATATTGCACTCATAAAAATACATTGATTAGTGTGTAATTACGTCTTCTACCAAATTGATGTATTGTCATAAACATAGAAATGGGCATCAGTTTATGGGTGGTGGTGGTGGTCTTGAATATAGTGGCTGAAATGGACATCACTGTTCCACCTAACTGCATTTTATGTATGTGGCTAGAGACCAGCCACATATGTAGTACGCCTCTTAAGTTACTTTTAATGTAAAGACCACAAAAAACTCTTTCAAACTTCAGTTTATATAATTATTTAACATTTGTAAATGTACAGTGAATCCAAACTTTGGACCGTTACTGTATAATTTCATCATCTCTATTTCAATATGTCTTCTCTTCCTCCTCTTCATCTGACACCACTTCCCTCTTCCCCCATTTCCAACTCATCATCACCTCGAGCTTTATCTCCTGAACTGAAGTCAGGGCTCTAACACAGGCAAAGATGCATAATTATTATATTATATATTCCCATTAATGTCACAATTACTTATTGTCAGCAGATTAGACATGCGGCTCTCCAACCACTGCACAGCTGACAATGAGCTGGCTAAATAACAGCAACAGGTGATTATCAGCTAACATTATGCCAGCAAATGTTAGGCTTGAGTGTCCTAAAAATCAGACTTTCCCACTGATAAACAGTTTGATTACATTCTCACATTGCATCGGCTAAGTGTCCATATTCAAAAATATTAACTTCAAAGAAAGTTTTATTAATGCCGACTAACAGCAGCTAACAGCGGCAAAAACAGCAGCGCTTACCAAGAGAAGGATAGCTCCAACAACTCACCGCAGTACTGCTGTCATTGGACTCATCAACTTGTATAGGACTCCTTTCATAAAGTTTCACAGCCTCCTCCAGTGTGTCCAAACTTTTGACTGGTACTGTAAATAGATATGAACACATATTGACAGCTGTGGTAAACAGTCTACCGACAGGTACTCACTGCAGGTGAGCAGCAGCCAGAATTGTTTGTCCTACAGTGGCCACTGTATCTAGGATTTTGAGAAGGGAAGAACACAGAATTAATTTGACTGTAAGCTGCAATCAACTCACATCTAGTGATGAGATTTTTTTTCTCTTAGAATACTAGATGTATTACATAATTTCAACATGCAATATTACCATGAGCATTTAGTGTTGAGGTTTATAACATCAGCGTTCAAGGTTTTATTGATTCTCTCATCAGTTAGAACAGCACACGGTGCACTAATGCAGAGTTTGGTGTTACTTCATATACTGTATAAACTGTATATAGCATCATACTGGGGTTTGGCTGACGGGTCTCCAGATGATGGAGAGTAACATGTATTGAAATCTAAAAATTAGTATGAAGCAGCACTTCAAACTCAGATAATCCACAAGTAGTATTGATATATTTTAGTATAAAAACAGTTGTTGCCCCCATGAGAACTTATTAAATTGTCATTTGAAAGTTTTGGGAATAGAAGCATGTTTAAAAAAAAAAACAACAAAGAAAAACAGAACAAAAACATGCCCTAAATCAGAAAACTCCTCTGATTTTGCTTAAAAAAACAGAATAAATGAACAGACCTAAGAATGTGACAGTTGCTAACTAGTGATTATTTTCACTGTTTATTTTTTCCATGAACCCACTGATCTTTTAGTCTACCACAAAATTGTGGAAAATGGCCATTAGGGTCCCAGGATGAGGTCTACAAATTGCCTATTTTTTATATGCAAGAAAAACTTTTTATAATGACATAAATAGAGAAAAAGAAAACTTTTGGGAAGTTATTTTTTTAGGAGCTAATCTGGTTATTAACTGCAGTGTTACCATGTCTTGGTCACCCATTAAACATATGGGGTGAAATTTACAGACTTTTTTGGTTTTAGTATTAATTTATGAGATGTTGTGTCGCTTTTGCGACTGAAAGGAAGTGGCATTTAGTTTTACAACTGCTCTTTCTGCATAGGTTTCCCTCGCAGAGTGCGGAGTTTTGGGGAGGAGAGTATTTAAACGAAAAGCAAAGTGAACTACATTTAATGATGAAAAAAAGTACATTTAAAAAATAGCTTTTTGGGATGATCTGGCTGTGATAGCTGCTGCTAGAAGTGTTAATTTGAATTTCTGAATGCCAGGGAGAGATATTATCAGAAAAAGTGGATAATTGCTGTGGATGGCTGGCTTGTTGCCAAAGCTTTGGCTGTGTCCTCTTCATTGAGCTTCCAGGTTATTTAGAGCTAAGCCCTGCATATTTCTTTTCATACTGGTATTTTGATCTAACAGACCAGCATGAACTGAAAATAATTTAATGCAGTGCATCAGTGAGAAGGGGAGAATCCCAAATACAGCATGCATGAGGAAACATCTTTTATTGGGAAAAACAGGCAGCCAAAATATCTTTGTGGTGAGTGACGGGTTTGCAGTGTGTCAACTTTTTATGCACATTTCTACACAGATATCAGTCCATAAACTGCAGAGGTTACAATAGCCTCTGCACATCTTTGCTCAGCAGTTGACACACTGCTTTTCAGCGTCACAAATTGATTTGAATGCTTTTTATTTTGTTTTAATTCTCTCTGCTCTGAGAGCTATTAAATAGCATATAGACATGTTTGTATAAAAGGTTGTTTGCAGTAACGCAGCACTGTGCTTCTCCTGAGCCATCAGATTTATCTAGCGAACAGCTGCCCCAACTTTTCACAATACCCAAATTCTCCTTTGGTGGGGATGCACCGATCTGATGCTATGTTAGGATATTGGTCTCATACTGACCCGAAAAAGCTTGATCAGATATCGGTGACACATGCAACATGACCGCAGCCGCTACCGGCAGAGGAAACAGACCTACTGTACATATGGTATGGTATTGTATGGTGTTGGTATTGTACCAGTACCATACAGCTCCATGAGGTGTGTGTGAGGACAGAAATCAGGAATCAAGACAAACTAATGTGACTGTAATTGACAGCACTGTGCAGCAGCCATGACTCACTTTGAACCAAAATGAGACTAAAGCCACTAAATTAGATGAATAACACTAAAATATCTTTTATTTTTGAATTGTCTTTAACCTCATGTTAACCCAATGTTATTGTACACACAAAAGAATGAATCCTATTGGGAAATACCCATAGCCGGGGTGTCTGTATTGAATCAGAACTGGAAAAGGCTGCACCAGTATCCCTAAACTACTTTCCCACTGATCCTAACTGAGATCTGTGTTTCAATTTTTTGTGTTAGATGAAAACTATTCAAAAATTAAAGTAAGTTTATGATCACAAGACCAAAATGCTTGAAGTCATCATCATGGAGAACCTGACAATATCTAGGATATTTAATCATCACTACTGCTACCACTGTGGGTTGGCTCGGTTGTATTTATCAGTTCCTCAGAAAGCACGACTAAACCTTCCAATGGATGTTATAATTATCAGACATATAAATTTAGGGATTAGTCCCATGAACCCCTCTTATGATGCTTGGGTTATTATTGATATTTATACCATGAGGCTGCAGTGGCTTTAAATTGACTATTCAAAAGAATAATTTAGACAACAGATATGATATAATTTATGATAGGGCATATGTAAATAAGGTTAAGACAAATGCACAGCACAACAGATCTCTCCGGAATGCTGCTGCATATTAATCTGTCTGAATTTGTATGTGACATTTTCTTACATAGTTTTCTGCTGTGGGACAGAAAACTTTTAATGAAAATTCACACCGGGGAAACCATCACAAATCCAAAGTTGTTGTCCAAGTAGTGGCACTGCTACTCAAATATAAAGACTGGAGCACCTGCAGCTTTTTGCCTTATTTTTTTTTTTCCTTTTGTTTTTTTTGCTTGATTTCCTTTGCTGTTTGACAAAATCCCCTTTGTAGAAAAAAGAGGGGAATCTGCTTTAAACTACAACCTACAACTCTCACTCACTGTATCCATGTCTCAGGAAACAAAAGCAATTTGAGCCAACATGCATTGCTGAATGATGTTATAGTAGAGGCACTGAATTTTTGTCGAGCTGCTGTTCGCTTTCCATTGCTCGTATCACACTAGCTCTCTTCATATTGTTTAGTCTTCCATTGCTTCAATATAATTCATCAGGTGCATGATTCATCTCAGCAGATTTTTATCCCGTTAAGCACTCCAAGCAACTGATGTCAGTTTTCCATCCATCCATCCATCCATCCATCTTTTTCTACTTATCCATTCAGGGTTATGGGGGGCTGGAGCCTATCCCAGCTTTCATACGGCGAGGGGCAGGGTACACCGTGGACAGGCTGCCAGTCTGGTGCAGAATGTCAGTTTTCATTCTTTCTAAATTTCAGAGAATATTTTTTTCACATTTTAAATTTTTTCCATTAATTTTTAATAACCTTATATAATGTTTTTGTTGCTACTCCTAAACTATATTTACCTATACTATTATTAGTTCCTGTTGTAGATTTTATTCTTTTTAATGAAATTAAACATTTAATTAGTGAGAGAAAACACAACATATCAGAGTATCAATAAATAATTGAATGAGGAGTATTGATAAGTCATTTGTGAGCACAGCTCAGTATCTTACTACACTCTATGTATGGGAAGATGAGAACTTTACAAAGATCTGTGAGATATTTCGAATTGTAACCTGATATACACACAAGACTGACAGTGACATCTTAAAATGGGAATAAATGGGACCTTCAAATGCAGGCTAGTCAGCCGTGAAAGCTCATATAGTACTGAAACATGCAGTATAACTGCAAGGCGTTAAAACAGATTTTACTTGGCGCTGACATAAATTTGTCCTTCTTTTAAAGCCTACTGGTAGTGTTTGATAGTAAAAAAACACACTGAGTATCACTTTAAATGCAAGACATTCAGGGGCTTTGACTTAAGACCGTGAACACTTCAGTCAGTTTAATATTACATAGTACCACTCTCAGCAGCGGCAGTGAGTCCTGCTGACAACTGCAGTACCCCATCCTCTTCCATGTCTCACAAAGACACCTTATACTCAGCTAATCCACGTTAATTATTTGAGTTTTTGAAGACCTTGGTGATAAGAAGATCAAAAATTTTTAATGGATGAACACAATGTTCTAGTTAACAATGAATCCTATGGTTCATTTTGAGAAGGGAACAACGAACTTTCTTTTATTAGGCCTTGCAGAAAGTCTTTTATTGTTTTTCTTTTCATTAGCCCATCAACCTTTCTGCAGTAACATCGTTTAAAGAGTGTCTGTTTTTTTTAAACACAGTTTTCTGTGTGTGTGTGTGTGTGTGTGTGTGTGTGTGTGTTTTACCTTTTACAATGCATCCCTTTCCCAAATTGCTTGTGTGTTGACCATTTAAGAAACACTTTGCAAAGGGGGGGGGGGGGGGGTTCTTTATAATTCGGTTAATTTTTCCT
>VUQK01009373.1:4201-21044 GCA_015106715.1 Bujurquina vittata | reverse complement strand
AAAGACTCTAGACCATACAAGTAACAACTGTTTGAAATCTGATTTCAGCCTGAGTAAGTAATTGTATTTAGCGTGAATGTACCGTTTCAGTGGCCAATCACAAAAAGTATTTTGTTTTTTCACCTTGACATAATATTGCATACATCTCTAATGTGTTTCAAATATATTTAAGTGGTTGGTATTCCTGAACAAACAAAGCTGTGTCCATGTTGACTGACAAATATCCAAAACATTTGTCATGTAACTTGGGATTTTATTTTATTTTATTAATTCAAAACATGGCCGTATTTTAAGATTTTATTTTATTGGTATGGGAAGATATGGTTGGTATGGTTTTTTGACATAATTTTTCTAATTTTGTCAGTCAGTACGCCACTCCAGAGGATTTTGAATCAAGCAGTCAAAATGGGACTAAACTGCAGAGTTTCAGCTTCGAGGTGTTTAACAAAAGTGTTGCATTCACTGTTTAGGAATTACAGCCTTTTTTTGCACATAGTCCCATATTTTGAGAGGCTCCACAGGATAAATTGAGATAATTTCAAATGTAAGAACACTGTTTAATGATGGGATTATTGTATTCCTTTGCAGCCAATGAGTGCTTGAAGATCATCACTGGATGCTGCCCTTCCTCCTTTCAGATGCTCTGCGAGGCCATTACTGCAGCTATCTTCAGTTGTTGATCGTTTGTGGCGTTTTCTACCTTCAGTTTTTTCTTCAGTAACTGAAGGGTGTGCATTCTATTAGGTTGCCATCTGGTGACTGACTTGTTCACTCATTTTCCTTGAGAAACCCTTTTGTAGTGTGCTGCCAGTCATTATCTGATCAACAATTAGCTGAATACTCTCTGAGCAGAATGTATAGCCTTCAGAATTCATTTTGCTCCTTCTAACAGTAGACACTTCATCAGTAAACACTAGCAATCAAGTTCCACACACCCCGATGCCATTGCCAAACATTGCCTCTACATGTTTGATAGATAATGTCTAATCTGTCCTGAATTTGAGTGTAGCCATGTGTGTAACTATTTATGAAGGTATCTCTTGTAGGCCTTGACAATGATATCTCTCTCTTCTGGAGAGTATTGAGTGTGATGTGGTAATATGTTGTGAAGGGGTTCTTCCATGGTCTTCCAGTCTTTTTTGGTGTTGTTAAGCTGGCCAGTTCATTCCTTCTTTTAAAGAATGTACCAAATTGTTGTTTGGGCTGTTTGTGGTGTTTTTGCTGTTTCTGAGAGGATTATTTTCGTTTTTCAGCCTAATGACCTCCAGCACTTTTATTGACTTCTCTTTGAACCTCATGCTGGGCTTCATTCATAAACAGTGCATATGCACAAATCTTTACTTAAACCATGCGTACAACTGGTTCACATGTAAATCTATGATTCATCAGTGTTTTCGAGGATGAATTTGTTTGTACTCTACAAATAAATTTACAACTGCCTCAGAGCATGCACATGAACAAATGATGTTGGTTTTTGAAATGTTTGGAAACTTTTTGGAAAACTGCACCTTTTCTGACTTACGCCTGCTTTATTGCCTTAGCTTCTGTCTTCTGCCTAAGGCAAGATTCCCAGGCTTCAATGCCCTCACTTTGAATGGGGTGACATCACGTGTTGTCGAACTGAATTATGGATCTGTTTCTTTGCTTTGCTGGTCCTCCTTGCACTGAAAGGCAAGAGAAATTCAACTTCTGATGCACCAGCACAGGTGTCAGCCAGCCAAATCACATTTAGGCAAAGACAGAATGTAGTTGCAGTTTGGCATCAAAATGTAGGCATCCATGTGAATCCAATCTTACATTATTGTCATTGTTTTCTCCACTTCACCTCAAGGGTGGATGATTCAGATTCACTAACGCACAGTGGTAAGAACAAAACTGGTTGGTGCACATGTGTGGTTTTGTGCACAGGGTTGTACACACATTTTAGTTTGGAAGGCCCGTTAAGAGTTCTGGTAAACAGCTACTAAATGCTGATTCAACACCTCAAATCACCTCCAGCTGTTTTATCTGCTTAATTTTCATGGAATAACAAGAGAACAGGCTTCACCTGGCCGTGAAATGGCTTCTCAGTCAATTGTTACATTTTGAGCCTCTAAAAATAGAAATTTATGTATAAAAATGACTCTAATTCCAATTAATGGAATGCTTTTGTTAAACCAGCTGCAAAAAACAATTAAAGTTCAAAGTCTGCACTTCAATAACATATTGATTTCCTGTATAATCCACTGTGGTGTTGCACAGAGGCAAAATTACCCAAAAAAAAGTATCTTTGTCCAAAAACGTATGGACTGAACTGCAAATCTTTGATTATTCTGAGAGCTGCAATTGTATAATAAAGACTTGAGTTTTTTACTCATGAGCAATATATTCACATTGAAACAAAACGTAGGGTCTAAAATTCTGCACACTGCAGAAACAGATTAATACCTTTTTGAACTTTTAATTCTAAGGTTTTCAAGGAGACTGACTTTTTTATGACTTTTAATGACTTTATTTTAAGACTCTGCCTTTATGTCTGACTGCTAAATATTTATACAAAAGGCTCAAGTGTCATGGGAAAAAAAAAATGTATATCCTCCCTACAAATAAAAGACAAAGCCCCAATTTCAGGACCGGTTTTATGATAGACCACAGAAACGCTCACTGAGCTCCCACAGCTTCTTGGCCACTACATCATCTCTGGCCTTTGGATGGATGTTGAGCAGCGGCGCACATTTGGTGAAGTAGTGGCCACTGAGGTGCTCGATGCCTTGCTCCAGGGCACAGTGAAGAGTGGTCTGAGCGCCAGAGTCAGCATCCACAAAGAACAGGAAGATGATCGGCATGAAGAAGAGCCTCCACCACATGCCTGCATAACGACTAATCTCTGTTTTTATGGGTCCTGTAGAGAGAAAAGAAAATGGCAATGAAATTGCTGTCAGACAGCTAAAACCTGGAGGGGTCTTCGACCCTCCACCACCATGCTTGATAGTTATATGCTTATATGTTGTGTTTGTTCATTTTGTATTCTGACCAGAGATCCCCAGTTTGGTCTCATTTATCCAAAGGACATCATTCCAGAAGTCTTGTGGTTTATGCAGATGCCATTTTGTAAACCTAACCCATGCTGCAATGTTCTTTTTAGAGAGGTGAGGCTTGCAAAAAAGCCATACCTGTTCATTCCTTTTCTAATTGTAGTGTCATGAACGTTAGCATTTAACAGGCCTTCCTTTCAGCCACACTGGAGCTTCTATACCACACTGTCACACAGTAAGTCAGAACACTCCTAGTTGTGCAGCAATAAATGTTTTTAAGAATGTGGGGTGATAGATGGTCCTTCTTCAGTCTCCTCAAGAAGTAAAGGCTGCTGTGCCTTCCTGACCAGACAAGAGGTGTTGAGAGTCCAAGACAGATGCTCAGAGATCCTCAGACACTCTGTACCTCAGCTCCATTGATCTGGACAGGACTGTGTTTGTGTCTGCTTTTCATGTCGTCAAGGAGCTCTTTGGGCTTCTTGGTGTTCAGGGTGAGGTTGTTAGAGGAACACCATGCCGTTAGGTGCTGGATCTCCTCCCTGTAGGCCGATTCATCATTGTCATTGATGTGACCAACTACCATGGTGTCAACTGCAAATTTAATGATGATGCAGTGTGTCTGCAATCTGTGCAGTGGCACACAGTGATGGGAGAACAGCAGGGGACTTGTTCAGGCCTGTTGCAGTAGTGTTCTTTGGAACTGTAGTTGTAGTTGTCTTCCAGAATGTGGGAACAGCATCTTGGGCCAATGACAAGTTGAAGATGTCAGTGAAGACTTGGACCAGCTGTCCAGCACACACTCTGAGGACACCTCCGGGAATGTCGTCAGAGCCGGAAGCTTTCCCTGTGTTTACTCTGCTGAGCACTGTACATATGTCCGCTGTATGGATCTAAGATCATTGCCCCTATGGTTCCTCATTGGCATTGTGCTAACTTATAATGCTCCAGTTCAGCAAACTGCCAAAATGTCTGCTTTTATACAGATGTTCACGCCTGCTGATGACCAATCAAAATGTTCTAACATCGTGTAGACAGGAAGAGAAATTGAGTAGGGGTAATACTGAAGAAAGATGAAGAGACCGTCAAACAGCATCATGAGTTTTGCCTTGAATAATCAGACAATAATCTTAAGTTGAAGGTTTTCACAGAATTCAGGGAGAAGTTGAGACAGAGTTGGGGTGGTAGGGAAGAGGTACCAGATGAGTGGAAAAGTACAGCTGTAATGGTGAGGGAAACTGTCAAGAAAGTGTTAGGTTTATCCTCTGGACAGAGGTAAGAGGACAAGGAGACTTGGTGGTGGAATGAGGAAGTACAAGAAAGTATTCAAATGAAAGATGTTAGCAAAGAAATTGGGATAGTCGGGGAAATGAAAGGAGACAGGAGTAATGGAAGGCTAAGTATATAGCAAAGAGAGGTGGCAAAGGTAAAGGAAAATGTTAATGTTGAGTTGTATGTGAGGTTGGACATTGAGGAAGGAGAAAAGGACTTGTATCAATTACTAGACAGAATGATCAAGCTGGAAAGGATGTGCAGCAGTTTAGGGTGAGGAGGACAGATGGAGGAAAGTTAGTGAATCATGATGTGCAGAGTATTAGTAAGGAGGAAATAAGGGCAGCTATGAAGAGAATGAAGAGTGAATGTACCTGTGCAAATGTAGAGGAGAGAGGGCAGTGAACTTTTTAACCAGATTATTTAACATAGTCCTGGAGAGTGAAAGAATGCCAGCGGAATGGAGAAGATGCGTACTTCTACCAATTTTCAAGAACAAGACTGATGTGCAGAGCTGTTCTACCTACAGAGGGATAAAGCTGATGAACCATACCATGAAGCGATGGGAAAGAGATGTTGAAGCTAGTTTAAGAAGAGAGGGGATGATAATTGAGATCACAGATGCAACATTTTGTTTGTGAGAGTTGATGGAGAAGTATAAAGAAGATCTGAAGGTGTTGCACAAAGTTGCCTTTGTGGATCTAGAGAAAGCATTTGATAGGGTGCCAAGAGAGGAACTGTGGTACCACATGAGGAAGTCGGGAGTGGCAGAGAAGTACGTGAAGCTGGTGCAGGACATGAGGACAACGAGACAGGGGTGAGGTCTGTGGTAGGAGTGACAGATGGGTTCAAACTGTTGAATTACATCAGGGGTCAGCTCTGAGACCCTTCTTGTTTGTAATAGTGATGGACAACTTGACAGATGAAGTCAGGCGGGAGTCACCGTGGACTATAATGTTTGCAGATGAAATTGGGATCTGTAGTGAGAGCACAGAACAGGTGGAAGCTAGCCTGGAGGGGTGGCGGTATGCTCTCAAAAGGAATGAAAGTCACTAGAAGCAAGACAAAATGAGAGGGAGACAGGTGTAATCGCAAAACTGCAAGGAATAAAGGTTATAAAGGAGGATGTGTTTGCCTAGGGTCAATCATCCAAAGCCATGGACAGTGCGCACAAGAGAGATGAGGAGGAGAGCACAGGCAGGGTGGAGTAGGTGGAAATCAGTGTCACTGGTGATTTGTGACTGAACGCAACAAGAGTGAAAGTGAATGCTGGTATTGAGACCTGCTATGATGTATGATTTGGAGATGGTGGCAGTAACAAAAAGAGAGGAGGTCAAAACAAATCAAAGTGCATGGCCATACAGGGTGCAACTAGCAATAAAATGCTTTGGAGGTGGAGGTGGCAGAGTTGAAGATTTTCATTTTCATTTCACCAGAATCAACAGGACTAGAAATGAGTACATCAGAGGGACAGCTCAGGCTCAGCAGTTTGGAGACAAAGTTAGAGAGACAAGGCTGAGATGGTTTAGACATGTACACAAGAGGGATAGTGGATATACTGGAAAGGATGTTGGATAAGGAGCTGCCAGACAGGTGGAGAAGAGGAAGACTACAGAGACAATTCATGGATGTAGTGAAGGAGGATATGCAGAGGGCTGATGTGACAGAGGAGGATGTCAGGTACAGGGTGAGATGAAGGGAAAGGATCTGCTGTGGCGAACCCTAAAGGGAGCAGAAGCAGATTTTTCTCCATGGTTACTTTGTAGTTGCACCTCTTTTTAGTTGCTTAGTGTCTGTTTTTTTATGTTTTGTGTCTCTATTTGGTGATTCATTTTAATGTTTTGTGCTTCTTTTTAGCTATATTTATTACTTTTATTTGATGTTTTGCAATGTTTTATCTGCACTCATTTTGTGTGTCTGATTTCTTTTTATCTCTTTTGTCTTGCATCTCTTTGTACTTGTTTCGTGTTTTTTTATGTATAGTGTTATATTTGAGTTCTTAAATGTAAACTAACAATCCACTTGATTTGTGGGTATAGATTCATGTTCATGTATGGATTTATAAATTGTGAAAAACAGAACTGCTCCTGTGCAGTTAACATCAGCAAAGTGCAGTGTGAAAGTGACTTACTATTGGCTGAATTATTAGAGTACACTTACAGTAGACATACAGATTGCATAGTAAGTCAAAATAAAATCAGCTAAAATGAGATGGTACCTAAACTAAACATTCTTGATGGTCCTTGTTTTGACCTAAAAGTAAAAAACTTGATTAACAGCTTAAAAAAGTTCCAATCTATTTTTATCCGTTCCTTGTTGGATTCCAATAGAAGAAATTGAAGATAATTAAAATTGAATGCATTGAAAATATGTTGATTTAACCATACTGTGTTCCACTCACCAGGATGAAGGCTGTAGCAGGTGACGTCCGTGCCCTGCAGCCTCTTGGCTAGCTCATAGGTGAAGAGGACGTTGCAAAGCTTGCTGTGGCAGTATTTCTTGAAGACCTGATAGTAGCTAGTCCCCGCAGCCAAATCTCTGTGAGTGTTCAGGCAGTTAAAATCCACTTTTCCAATCTCATAGGCTTTGGAGGCCACAGTCACCACACGGCTTTGCCCACTTGCCTTCAGGCAATCAAGGAGCAGCACTGTCAGCAAAAAGTGACCCAGGTGATTGACACCAAATATCATCCCAAAGCCGTCTTCTGTATTTCCACCGCTCATCAGTCCTGAAGACAGAAAACAGAAGGCATGTTGAAAACAACAAATTACAGTAACCCAGTAGTTGAAAACAAGACAAAATATTTATTGTAAAGTCTGTATATCCAGATTACTTGAACTCTGCCCTTGTGATTGACTGCTACTCCCTGACTGTTTTCATTTTTCACAGTTTTCCTTCCCTTGAATATTGATTCTGTCTTTTCTCTCCTTTTTTGACTGGTCATTTGCATGTGTTGCCTACACACATCTTTTTCATGTAGGCATTTGTGTTCCCTCTGAACTGAAAATCTGGATTATCTGGAACTGGATTATAATAATCAATGCTCTAAGTGATGGGTACAACCTATGTCACAGAAATTAAATCCCAGAATCTAAACAATTTACAAACAATCAGCAAAGCAAACACGGCAAACCAGATTGGCAAGGGATATCAAATGGTGTAGTTCATAAAACTGGCAAAAGGTCATAAAGAAAAAGAACACAAGAAAACTAGGAACATGTGAGAAACACAAGAAACTGCTGGAAAGTTTGACTGCAAGGAATTACAAGATGACCTGGCAACTAGAAAGTGAACAATGGGTGATATTATGCTGAGGTTTCTGACTGGCTAAATCCACACTGTTGAAAGAACCCTGTAAATACACCTGGTCAAATCCCTGTTTTTTTCCATCCTTTGCACATCTTTAAATAACACCAAGAGCATTTCAGAACCAAAGCATCTGCAGGGAGTCTTTTGTTTTGAAATTTCAAAGAATTCCTCATGCTTTTCCTCTGTCTGACTTCCTGCCCTCCTCATCTGCTTTGAGCTGCTTGATGCAGTTTGCAGTTTTAAAAAGTCTTGGCACTATTTTAAACATCGAGGAGCACAGAGCTGTTTCTGGGACAATTCTGGGATGCTTCTGAAACACACTCTGTTGTCTGGTGGAACTACAAGCATTGTCCGGGGTTGATGTGAAAGGGAGCTAACCAGCATTGTTAATGAGAAGATCCAGCCTTGACTCAGAGCGCAGGAAGTTTTCAGCAAAGGAGCGAACCGACTGCAGACTGGCCAGGTCGAGCTGCATGAAGATCACCTGGTTGTTCCTTGTTTCCTGGTACGGAGAATAACAAAGAAGTTAAAATTCAAGATTTCATCAGATGCTTTTCATTGGTATTTTTAAGTAAAAGACTTTCTAGTGTAGTCATCTGTCTCTCTGTATGTTTTTGGCTTCAGGCATTTCAGTTAAAACTGTGTTCAATTTCGGGAAAGTATAACCAAATCTAACGAGCTTCCCATTTTTTGAATAGGACAACCTTGTGGTAACACATGTAGACACAAAAGAAATAAGACCTGATGTACCTGCTTTGAGGTACATCACAAAATCAGATATTAAAATCTGACAATGAGTTCATTGCAATAAAAAATTAAAACCTGTGAATAAAAACAGAACCATGCTGATGTGCTATAGTGAACTATTGTTCTGTTTGTGGATTCACCAACAACTTTTCTTTCCCACAAACTTACTTTTGATCCTTTTATCCAAAGCCATGCCCTACCTGAATGATTTCCTTGACGGCAGTTTCACCTCGTTGTTTGTCCCGACAAGCCAGGATTACTTTTGACCCCCTCCTGGCCAGTTCCATTGCTGTGGCCTTACCAATGCCGGTATTTGCGCCTGCAGAATGGAGGATATATCTTAGCACCACTGGCAGTGCCAATATTAGAAAGTGAAGAGGATGGCTGGATGGATGGATGGATGGATAGATATTAGCAAGTCAAATCAAATCAATTTTATTTATACAGCGCCAACTCCCTTTTAACAGGAAGAAACCTTCAGCTCAGGACGCTTCAGCAATCTCAAAACCTAAATCCAGAATACCTGCAGAGCTCTTAACATAGGTTTTTATTAACACTTTTTTGCACCAGTGGAGTCCACCCCAACAGTTAGGTAACTAAATCTCAGCAGCTAACACGCTGCTCCACATGACTGTTTACATCCCACGCCACATTTTTCTGCAGCCGTCTTCCTCTTCTTCTCCACCTACTGGGGCAATGAGTAGCTCTGTTTCAGCTACCACCTACAGGCCTCAACAACTGAGTACACCATACTGTCCTGTCTCCTCAACACTCTCATCAGGTCCTCCTATACAACTTCCACCTTATGCCCAGACATACTCAAAGCCCATTATTCCATTATTAGGCAGAGATGGCATTATTGGACAAAGCGACCCAAGCAGTAATCCCAGATTCCTTAGTAATAGTCACATGGTTCCCCGCCAAACACCATCACAGCTACTTACTGGAGCTCAAAACTCTGGCCACAATATCAATTTTGATTTACTCAACGTAAGGTCAAATCTGGACTTTATCAACTCCAATCAAATTGACTTTTTGCTGATAACTGAGACTTGGTTAAATTTGAGTGAGTCTGTCCCCATCACTGAATCTTCAACCTTAACCTCTCCTTCTCTATCTGTCCGAGGTTAACTAGTAAGGGGGGAGGACTGTCAGTCATTAATAGGAACTATGAGAAGTTGTTCAAAAAAAAGAACCAACACAAACCCATTTTTTAACAATTCTCCAGCATAAAAACTAACATCCCTTCCTCATGTCACTAAAATATAGAGTCTCTGAAATACTATTCACTTTGACTCCTTCACTCCACAGTATCTTTGGACAATCTGAGATTAAAAAACTGAAGCCCTCCACATGTGCCCTGGATATTCTGCCAGTGAGATTCCTAAAGGAAGTTTATAAATCTGTCATCCTGCAGATTCTATCTGTAACTCATTCTTCATTCCTGACTGGTTTCCCTGTTTATTTTTAAAAAGCAATCATGCAACCTCTTGTGAAAACCCCCTCTGGATTCTAATTACCAAGAGTAATTTGAAACTTCCCTTCCTCGCTGAGGTTTTAGAAAAGATCGCTGCTGAACAATTAATTGTTTTTTCAAACAGAAATGAGCTCTTTGAAACATTCCAGCTGGGTTTTAGAGCAGACCGCAAACCTGCTCAGAGTGATGAATGATCTGCTGGTAAATCCTGTTTAAGTTTAATTAGATCTGATCACTGCATTTGACATCATCTCCAGCACTGGGTTGGCATTTCTGGTACAGTTTTATTCTTATTTACAGAACAGATCCTTTTGTATTGTCATTGGCAAGTCACAGTCACCCTCAGTGAAAATGATCAGGGTTTAAAAGGCATGTTATCTGGGAAAGAAGGGGCCCAAGCACATTTTTGCCTAGGGTCCCTAAGGAGATCATTGTATCAGCTTGTCTACGTTGATGTTTCAAGTTCCAAGTATGCAACTATCAAAAAATAGAGTTTTTTTTAAACTCTTAGACATTATTAAACTAATTTATGTACCTCGATATGTTATGCATTCAACAAGTGCCTTTTTGAAGTGAAACTGGCATGCACATGTGCAGTACTTTAACATAAACAGATAATTAAGTGAGCATATGGCCAGCAAGCTGTGAACTCACCAGTGACGATGGCGGTTTTCCCATGGAGTTTTGCAGTACTTTTGCATCTGGGCTGCTTGAGAATAGTCATGTGGAGAAGAAAATAAACTCCAACTAAGAGAACACCAAATAACACCAAGACCAGCATCATCCTGACTGTGTAAACCTGACTGCTAATGAGGAAAATGCATTGGAAAGCTGCCTCACTGCGTTTTGTTATGATTTTACTTCCTGGATCCTGTATCAACAGCTCCACACCCTTAACTCACAGCCAGCCCCCATTTTCTGAGAGGTTTCCTTAAGCTTCATCCACCAAATGTCTTATCAGATCTAATTCCAGATATTTCAGCAGGACACGTAGACACATGTGGTTGATATTCTGTCTCTCTCCATTAAAATGGAACTGCCATGAAAATTAGAGACTGCTCATTTCTCGGTAAGCATGCAAACTCAGAAACTCAGCAGGGAATCAAATATTATCCCCCCAACCCCCACTGTAACTGAAGCAATGCAGTGATGCCACCTGCTGGATAACTGCTTCTCCAGTTTTTTGTTGTTGTTGATGTCGTTTACTTATTTAATGAAGTCACATCATCAGAAACCCAAAGATTAAATGAATGCATGTAATTTTCTATTACAAGAAATTTTTTATTTCAGGTTTGGCACGTGACAAAATGTGATGCAAAACTGCACAGCCCAAAAAAATTAATTAAAAAAAACATCTTCTTGTGGAAGGTCAAAATGTAATTATTTCATTAATGAAAATGAAAGGGCTCTGGTTTAAAATGCTGCAGAGTCTTTAAGAATTGAAGAAATAAATCAAATAAACCAAATAACCATAAAAAAAATTACTTTCAAAAATTAAATCTTTAATGACAAGTTTGGCAAAAAACAAGCAAATGCACTTTTTAACATAATTTCAAATCAAATCGGAAGCTTCCATGAAGCTCTAAGAGCACCATTTTTGTTTACGGCAACCATTTTAGTTTTAGCCTTAGTCTTTTGGACAAAAATGCTCAGTCATTTCTAAATGTGATAGTTCTACTCCAGTTTTACTTGACAAAGACTCAAAAAAGTTTTAGTCAATTTCAGCAAATCAAGTCCAATTTAGGTACTTTCATGACAATTTCAGCTCTTTTACTCTTCAATTTTTTTTCTTTCTCCAACTCTGTTTACTCAGCAAATTATGGCTGCATACATGAAGACTGTGAAAGATAAAGCACAAATAAAACATAATGGAAAGTCCAAAAGGATATCACATAGGCAGGGAAATAATTAAACACTGCAGAAACTAAAGAAATATACTCACACAAACAAACTGAGTCGGCTCTAGGAAACACAGGAAGTCTTTTAGGCTGTCTGCCTCTGTAATGCAAACCCCGTGCTGAAAATGTTACGCTGCTTTGTCAAACTTTATTGACTTTAGCAATTTGTAAATGTAATAAAATCATATTTTATCCACTACAGAAAACATATAAAATGTGTAAACAGGTGTAAACTACTTCGTGAAAAATGTTTGAGTTTGATGGGAGCAAATTCATCTAGTCTTCTGGATGGGAGCATCATTAAATTACATTTTAATTTCAAAATGTACAGATTGAGTTTGAAGCGTACAGAATGAAGTTTATTTTGTACTCTTACAAATAATGCAGCTGTTTATTTTCTCTGTATTTAAATTGGTGGTTCATTTTTGCCAAGTGGGTTCAGTAAGCAGGAGACAAGCTACGCACAAAATATTATATTTAGATCATTTCTCAAGTATTCGCTAAATTATCCTTTTTGTTCCCATCTTGAAATATGAATTCTTAAATATGAACACAAAACTGTCTTTTGTTTTACATGAAATATAAAACTACCTGGATTTTTGCTGATGGGAGGATTGACTCATGAGTGGTTATCATGTTCACAGTCCAACACAAGTTCGGTGACTCATGGTCAGATATTTTCAGTTTTCCTCAGCTGTCTGAAAATAATTATGCAGATGCAATTGTTAGTTTTTTGACAGATGGTTACCAATATGTAATTATATTCATGCACTGATTACTGCTCTTGTTTATTCATTATCAGACACTAAAAATGGTTTCAAGCACAGAAATTGATCAGCACGTTGCTCCACATATGCGCCAGTAGATGGCAGCACACGACTGTGGTTTATCCAGCTGCAAAAGGCTGCTGCGGTAACCTCTGCTTTCCTGAACAGATAACTGTGAGCCCTCCCCGGAGCACTAAGCTGTTCTTTCCTCTGCATTTACAATTTTGACTCGCAAATAATTACAATAATTTGCCCTTTATGTTTTCCAGCCATGCAACAGCTGCCTGAGGTGAACAAGAGGATGTCTTTGAGGTGATGGAAATTGAAATGATTTGAGGTGAGCGTCAAGTGTGTTTTTTAAAAAAGAAAAAAATTACTAACCTGGGTTTCTTTAATTGGTTTGTCAACATTGTTTGCTCTAGTCTTAAGGGGTTTGTGTTGTTGTTGTTTTTGGGGTTTTTTTTATAAATATTTTCATAAATCAAGGGTTCATTTACTCTGAGTTACTCCAGCCTAAGCTATAAGCTATAACTCCACTGTTATCAGCAGCTGACCTTTGCAGCCCTCGGGAAGTGCTGTTAGCAGCTAATTAGATTGATCAAACACCTGGGACAGGTTGAAAGCGTGATGTGCGAGTGTAAATTGTCTGGTTTGCTTGTGTGCGCAAGTACAGCAACATCCTCAGGGTTCTCAAAGAGAGTCCCCACAGCAAGAACTATGCATTTTAAGGCTGCTGCTGGTGACAGTTTTAACAAATATGAAAAAAAACATTTATATAAAAGTTACACACTGCAGCTTTAAGAGTTACATTAAATTCTCAACTTATTTAGTTCAGTAGTGCACTCTACACTAAAAGATCAGATTAGGTGCTAGTGTTGTCATGTGTCGTGTCAGTAAGAAGGCTTTATGTACTCAAAACACGGCGACAGCGGAGGATTTCGCTGTGGCAAGTCGCTTTTTCGAAAAAAAAAAAGTAGCTAAGGGGGTCTGAAAAGCCGCTAAGTTGGCAACACTGAGCCCAACCGAGATGATTACAATTGGTAAGATTATTGAAATAAGACAAAATTTCTAATCTTTAGAATGAAAAGATATTTTGTCTTATTTCAAGACATTTTACCAAGTGTAATTATCTTATTCCACTGGTAGATTATCTCACTTACTTTAGGAAGATTCAGCCTATAATCAAGCATAAATATCTAGTTTTTTAGACAAAACACATTTGATAATCTTACACATTCAGCTCTCGCTTAGCATATCACTCTCAAAACAAGATAAAAAAAACAAGATAAAAAAAACCCTTTTTTTTTGGCTTAATATAAAATTTTGAGACTTAGATTTTCAGTTTTTGCAGTGCATAAAAAGTTTGGACACACCTTCCAATTCAGTAGTTTTCATTATTTAAAAACTGTCTGCAATTTAGATTATTACTGAAGTCATCCAAACTATGAAGAAATACATATTATTTAGTAAACAAAACAAGTTTTAAACAAACCAGAGTGTTTATTTTAGATTATTCTTGCTTAGATGACAGCTTTGTACATCTTGGCAACGGACATCACTACAATCCTGTTATGCAAGTACTTCATTCAGACACCCCGTCCCAAACCTGTATCTGTTTAAAACTCACATTGATTTGTTTATGCTTTTAGTTCATTCTCTTAAATTTTGTTTATTTTTAAATATTCATCCAAAAGATTGTCTTTTTTTCGTAGACCATGTCTTGTGGACTTTGTAAGTGGAGGTATGGACTTGCCCATACTGAGGAAATGATCTCAGGACAAAAATGTGGCTGATAGCTCTGGGGGAAAAAATAAAAATAAAAAAATAATATAATACTGTCAGCTGGCAAGAACTACGACCAGTGACTTAAAACCATCTTTTCGAAATGTGAGCACCAAAGTTTTGGAGTTTTGTTTTTAATGTTCAGACAGGTTAAATAATAGGATTTAGTGACTGAGCAGCAAACATTTTTCTGCAGAAGAGGCAGAGTGACAGAGATGAGGGTCGACACTGAGTTGGGTGAAAATATAACCTGTAGGCACTGTGGAAACTGTCCTCAGCACGTCTGCTCTTTAATGTCCTCGTTAGTTTTTCCAGAAATTCGGATTCTGCGCCATCCTCCTCTGAAAGTTTTCATACCACTTGAGGATGCAGCTGGAAGGGATAAAAGTCTCTGTGGGGTTCGGTATCATCTGTGCCTGCGACACAGCGAAGGAAGAGGCGAAGTTGTAGAGACTGTCCAGCATCTTTTGGGTGAACTGCAGGAAGGTGTCCACGGTGGACACTGCGGCGCTGGACACCGGGATCTGCTGGGCCAGCTGCTCCAGAGCCTCCACGGACACGCCCACCTGAGCCACGGAGGGAGACGCTGAAGAGGCCATCATGCCGAAGGGGTGAGCCCCGCCCTCCCCAGCCTTCAGCCCAGAGATCTTGAAGATGGCACTGGGCTTATCGTTGGTGATGAAGCCGAGCAGCTGCCAAACCGGACCGCCGCTCGCCGGGTCGGGAAAAGAAAAGTACACAGCACCGCCCATGCCGGCAGGGAACGGCACAGTCCCTAGCATGAACACCACCACGTGATTCACGTTCTCGTAGTCCGACAGATTGAAGACAAACTTGTCCGGGGCGAGCTGCACCGCGTCGGTCTGCACCAACCTGCCAGCGACCAAACACCCGAACATTCTTGCTGACAGCTAGCTAGCCGTAGCCTCTACCCAGTGTAAACAGTCTGTAGCTTCAGTGTAGCAGCTCCCACCGTCTAACAAGCGGGGTTAGTGAGGCACTCAGAGTATCCAGTAACACACACCCGAGCGCCCGACTTTAAGCATGCTCGTAGTTTCGTGAGGTTCAGAAACTTCTGGTACAGTCACAATAGCGCCGCCCACTCCGTGCTTCCTCTTCTTCGTCGCCTTTTTCTTCATATGACGGTAGCAAAGTCGGTGCTTAAGCGCCGCCTGGTAGCCTGGAATGATTATTGCATTACCCCAAAAAGTAAATGTGCGAAAAAAGAAGTGGGCATCATTCGTCCATCAAGCGCTCATAACCTTCTCCTTTGATGGAGCTTTAATTTTGAAAGTCTAGCAAAATACGATGAAGTTCTGAGGGTGCTGTTCATATGATGAATAACAGCTGTGTTGCTGTTTGAATGGTCCTGGTAAACAAAGGACACACAGACCCCCATACACACCCACAAGAAAAAAAAATACAAGTCGTACTGGAAACATTTTTCCACTGTGAGCAGCAGCAGCTTCCCAAGTACAAAATGCTCGAGTTTCACATTTATAATTGTGTATTATATGAAAGTGGTCACAGTGTAAAGACACACTGCACTTCTGATTTGAAGCCTGAATGTGGGAACAAACTTCTCAGGACCTGCTCTAGTCAACTGTGTTTACATCTTCACACACCTCATCAACCTCAGCCTGTAGCTACAAGGTCGCTACCCTTTGGAAAACATTGTGCATAGTTCCTGTTCCCCAAAACAGACTCCCTGCTGAAAACAGAGACTACAGGCCTGTAGCCATCCTTTCCCACATTATGAAGACCCTTGAGAGGCTGGTCCTCTCATATCTGAGACCCAGGGTAAGAAGACACATAGACTCCCTTCAGTTTGCGTACCAGCCAAGCATAGGAGTGGAAGACACCCTCATCTACATGCTGCAGAGGACATACCGCCATCTGGACTCCTCGGACACAACTGTAAGGATTATGTTCTTCGACTTCACGAGTGCCTTCAACACAATGGCTGCTCGGAGAGAAGATGAGGATGATGCAGGTAGAGTCAGCCCTAGTTGCCTGGCTCATGGACTACTTTAGTATGTACAGTATGTACACCTGAGGAACTGTGTCTCCATTAAGCTACTGACATATAGAGGAGCTCCACAAGGGACTGTCCTGTCACCCTTTCTCGAGTCTTCACAATCTATACATCAGACTTCCAGTTCAACTCCGACGCCTGCTTAATTCAGAAATTCTCTGATGACTCAGTGACCGTGGGTTGTATCAGTGAAGGACAGGAAGAGGAGTACAGGGGCACGATCAGGGACTTTGTGGACTGGTGCAACCTCAACTGCCTCCAGCTGAATATTAGTAAAACCAAGGAAATGGTGATTGACTTTACGAGAAAGAGACCCACATTGGCTCCAGTCATCATTCAAGACACTGAGGTAGAGGTTGTGTCCAGCTACAGGTACCTGGGAGTGCAGCTGGATGACAATCTGGACTGGTCCCGCAACACTGAGGCAGTGTACAAGAAGGGGCAAAGCAGGCTCTACTTCCTGAGAAGGTTAAAATCCTTCAATATCTGCAGACCTCTCCTGCTCACCTTCTCAGACTGTGGTGGCTAGTGCACTGTTCTTTGGT